>JAHRHZ010000140.1:32183550-32260674 GCA_024137785.1 Ginglymostoma cirratum | reverse complement strand
AGTAATTGACATTTCCACCCTGGGGGAAAAAAAAATCACTGACTATCCATTCTATCTATGCCTCTCACAATTTTGTAAACTTCTATCAGGTCGCTTCTCAGTCTCTGACATTCAAGTGAAAACAAACCAAGTTTGTCCAATCGCTCCTCAGAACTAATACCCTCCAAGCCACGAAACATCCTGAAAAACCTTTACATACCACTCCACCAACCTCTGCATCCAACATATCATTCTCTGCCACTTCCTCCACCTACAATCTGACCCCACGACCAGAGATATTTCCCTCCCCACCTCTATCCGCCTTTCGTAGGGACTGCTCTCTCCGTGACTCCCTCATCTGCTCCACACTCCCCACCAACCCCACCACCCCCAGCACATTTACCTGCAAATGCAGGAGATGCTATACCTGCCCCTAGTCCTCCCCCCTCACCTCCATCCAAGGCCCAAAACAAACTTTCCATATCTAACAGGGGTTCACCTGTACGTCCTCCAATCTGATCTACTGTATCCGCTGCTCCCAATGTGGCCTCCTCTATGTTGGTGAGGCCATGTGTAGGCTCGGAGACCATCTTGTGGAGCATCTGTGCTCTGCACCCGATAATCACCAACACCTTCCAGTCGCCAATCATTTTAACTCCTCCTCCCACTCCCTGGATGACATGTCCATCCTGGGCCTCCTCCAGTGTCACAGTGACACCCCCCGCAAACTGGAGGAGCAACACCTCATATTCCACCTTGGGAGCCTACAGCTCGATGGCCTGAACATAGAATTCACCAGTTTTAAAATCTCCCCAGGCCCCGCCTCATCCCACATCCAAACCTCCCTTTCATCCCCGCCTCCCTGACCTGACACAAACTGTCCATCTTCTCTCCCACCTATCTGCCCATCCTTCCCACTAACCAATCCCCACTACCCCTAACTGTATCCACCTACCATCACGCCACCTACCTTTCCCCAGCCCCACCCCTCCTCCCTCTATTTATTTCTGAACTCCTCTCCGCCTCCCCAGTTGAGAAGAAGGGCCCCGACCTGAAACATTGACTTTCCAGCTCCTCTGATGCTGCCTGACCTGTGTTCCTCCAGTTCCACACTATGCTGATCCTGATAAAACTTTTCTATTCCCTCTCTAAAACCTCCACATCCTTATGGTAGTGTGGCAAATGTATCTAGGTGAACTGAGGATGTTGAAGATTAAAGTCTCCAATCATGACGCTGAGTTGAGAACAATCTGACACATTAGACAGGAAAGAAGGTTCCAGAAGGAAGAGATTGGGGAAATTAATAGGAAATTTGAATTGGTGGAGGTAGGACATGTGGCTATTTATAAGTCAGGGTGGGTGAGGGAAGTAGGTTATAACAGGAACACTTGAAGCAAATTAGCCTTCTGATAATTTTGAAGTAAACAGAGACATTGGACACAGATGATGCAAACATAACAGTAAGAAAACTGTTTTTAAAAACATACGGAATGAATAAGGATAGTAGAGGTGGAAAGTTAAATAGATCTGGAATAGGAACTGTTGTTTCTGCTTACGTCAGTTAGGAGACAGTCCTAGCTTGGGGTGACTCCTGATTTTTGTCGTAAACTTCTTAAATTGACATATAATGTCTTAACTTACTGCTTACTATATGTTTAAAATTACCAAATATTGCATAGCTACCAAATGAGAAAGACTGCTAGAGAATAGGATATATTTGGAATATTCTGTATCGCCAAGTTCTGTACTATCCAGTGGCTGGTAGAATATATTTTACAAATTTACATTTAGGATAAATATTAGATATTCACAGTCGAGGGTCTGCATAGTTTACGCGCAGAGTAAACTTACTTTGCCCTTAGAATACCGTGCATTAGTTGAACCTTGGAACAGCTGATTTTATTGAATCAAGACAACATTTCTGGCTCCCAAGCCAGCTGTTCTTGCCAAATTCAGTTCCACTTGATGATTAGCTATTGATGATTTTCTGCACCGGATTTATGCCCAAGTGAAAATGGATTGAAACTATCCAAACTCATTTACCTTTAAACAATTATAACCATTTAGAGAAAAGGACACTGTCATCACATTAGCTTGACTTCACTCAGGGGTGAAGTACTGTTCAAACCCATTGTTGGCTATATTTCTTCTATCATAGAATGCTATAGAAAATAAGGTTGAATAAAGAGTAATAGAACTCCAATAGGAATTATGCAGTAACTATTCATGATCATACTTATCAACAGATTTATAACATAGGTTAACAAACAGTAGTGAAGAGTAATGAAATAGTCATGAGTGCTGGATGTCTATGGCACTATACCTTCAAGAAAGCTAAAAGATAACCAGAAATGTGAACTATACTATGACATTTCCAGGCAATTCATTATATATCTTTAATCTTTGGCTGTGTGAAAGATTTTCTTTCTCACATCACCCTTGTTTTGTTTAACCTGTTTTGCTGTTTTTGATTAGTCAATCCCTTCATCACAGGAGTCAGCCTAGTGAATCTCTTTTCAACAGCTTCCAATGCCAGTGTGTCCTTTCTTGGGTACAGGGACTAAGACGGTGCACAGTGCTCCAGGTGCAGCCCAACAATGCCTTGATAGAGCGGGACTTCCCTGTTTTTAGTTTTAGGATGATATCAGAGCAGTAGTGAGAGATGATATATGTTCTACTGAACAAAACATTGAATCCATTTGGGTGGAAATTAGAAATATCAGGGAGAAGAAGTCACTGATAGCTGTGGTCTATAGGCTACCAAATAACGACATTGTAGTGGGGCAGGCAATAAACGTAGAAATAGCTAATGCATGTAAAAATGGTACAGCAATTATCATGGGGGATTTAAATCTACATATTGATTGGTCAAACCAGATCGGTCATGGCAGCCTTGAGGAGGGGTTCATAGAATGCATCCACGATAACTTCCTTGAACAATATGTAACGGAACCTATGAAGGAGCAAGCTATCCTAGATCTAGTCCTGTGTAATGAGACAGGAATAATTAATGATCTCACAGTTAGGGATCCTCTCGGAAGGAGCGATCACAGTATGGTCGAATTTAAAATACAGATGGAGCGTGAGAAGGTTAAATCCAGTACCTGTGTCCTGTGCTTAAACAAAGGAGACTATGAAGGAATGAGGAAGGAGTTAGCTAAGGTAGAATGGGAGCAAAAACTTTATGGTGGGTCAATTGAGGAACAGTGGACGACATTCAAAACAATTTTTCACAGTGCTCAGCAGAAGTATATTCCAGTGATAAGGAAGAACTGTAGGAAAAGAGAGAGCCAGCCATGGATGTCTAAGGAAATAAAGGAAAGTATCAGATTGAAAAAACACACATGCAAAAAAGCAAAGAATAGTGGGAAACTAGTAGACTGGGAAATCTTTAAAGGCCAACAGAAAGCCACAAAAAAAGTTATAAAGAAAAGTAAAATAGATTATGAGAGTAAACTAGCTCTGAATATAAAAACAGGCAGCAAAAGTTTCTATCAATATGTAAATCATAAAAGAGTGGCGAAGGTAAACATTGGTCTTTTAGAGGATGAGAAGGCCAATTTAATAACTGGGAATGAGGAAACAGCCGAGACATTAAACAGTTATTTTGTGTCGGTCTTCACAGTGGAAGACACAAATAACATGCCAAAAACTAATAGCAAGAAGGTTATAGCAGGTAAGGACCTAGAAACTATCATTATCACTTGATTTCAGTTGCCTAAACCTAACATATGCCCCTTATTCTTGACCAGAACCTCAATACCTTTATTCATCCATTGTTCCCTACTCTTACTAGCTTTATCCTTCACTCTAACAGGAACACAATGCCTTTGAACTGTCGATATCTCACTTTTGAAAGCTTCCCACTTGCCAGTCATCCCTTCACCTGTGAACAGGCTAATCCAATCAACTTGTAAAATTCCTGTCTCATACTGTCAAAATTTGCCTCACTCCAATTAAGAGCTTTAACTTTTATACAAGACTTGTCCTTGGATGAGAATTTAGGAGGCATGGTTAATAAATTTGCCCAGACTATAGTTGAGAGTCAACCGCATTGCTATGGTCTGGAATCACATGCAAGCCAAACAGGGTAAGGATGGCCGATTTTGTCCCCTAAAGTGCATTTTGAACCAGATGAGCTTTTCCTGACATTCAGTAATGGTTTCATGGTCATCATCATACTCTTAATCCCAGAATTTATTTGAATTCAAATTCCACCATCTGTTACGGCAGGATTTGAATCTGCGTTCCCAGAATATTCCCTGGGTCACTGGATTAATAGTCTAATGATATACCACTAGGCCATTGCCTCCTCTGTAACATATAGAAAATACAGGCCAATTTATAGAAAACCATAAACGCATCAATGAGACCAGATTTTGCAGTGGTAACAATGTTACCAATGTATTCACCATCATAACTACTTTGAAATTCCAGCAACTTTGAGAATCAGCACACGGAAACATTCCAGGATTTGAAAGAGGTGAGCAGATAGGTAGAGTCAGAGCCCAGAGAGAGATATGAAAGGGTTAGGTAAATAAGAAGATTATGGATAGCAGGCTAAGACAGAAGAAAAGCTAAATAAATGATATTAAGAACTAAAAGTAAGAGAAAATGGGTGAGCTATACTGAAAGCAACCTTTATAATGTGATAATGGGCCTAGGAGTACATGGGAATGAATGGGTGACTATGCTAAAAGCAACCCTATGATCTTGATATTGAGTCCTAGAGGCTACAGGGTCACCAAGCAGAAAAGAAGTTTGCTCTGAGGCTTGCCAGAGTACTGCAGCAGGCCTGAGACAGAAATGTTGCCGTGGGAACATAGTGGTGTGTTGAAGTGACAAGCAAGAGGAAGCTCAGGGCTCATTTCTGCAGTCAGAATGTAGAGGTTCTGCAAAGCAGTCACCCAGTTTATGTTTTGTCTCTTTAATGTAGAGGAGACCACATTGAGAGCAGCAAATACAGTCAGAATCGGTGCTTGATAAAAGAACATTTAAGCAAGACTCTCATACCTGGGGAGTTGCAGCTGAATAATGGCCACTGTCCATCTGTTAGCTGAAAGAGGAAGAATTCCAGCAATTTTATTTTATTTCATTTCGTTCATCATTCATGACAAACACCTGACAAACTCTTGAAAATTATCACTAAACATTGCTGAAAAGCATCAGCTAGCTAAAAGAAGTGCAAAACTGAAACAGTTCCAACCAACTTTAAACAATTCAAAGTTAATGTTTTATTATCAACATATTTGTAGTAATGATTTCCTCACCAATTTATGTTCAACAAAAACAATAATAGCTGATGCAGTTATATTCTTTTGGGGTTTTTTTTAACGTAATATATCTCTACCTGAGATATCTTGCCATTTCTAATCAAACTGGCCCACTTTTAATTAGTAATTCATTCTTGTAACCACTTCCTAGATTGCACTTTCAAGCTATGAACTGAACACTAGATAATTTGTCCCACAATGTAATTTATTCATGTATGCAAGTATTGGCAAAATTGGGACTAAATTTGCTTTTATTTGCTCTCGCACAGTGCTATATTGTGAGTGTAAGCTATAGACTAGAAATTTGAATTCTAGACGTAGAATCATAAAATAATATGGCTTATAAGGAGATCATTACCCAATTCCTACCCACCTGCATGCCTCAGTCTGCATATACCTCTCTCCTCAAATATTTCTCTAATTCTCTTTGAAAGTTGTTAATGAGACTGTTCCTAATATCCTTACAGAATAAGAATGTTAGAATGCTAATTAAATTCAAAAATAGATCTGCAAAGTCTCTATGGCACATTAAATATGTGTTATATTTGTTGAAGCATTTTTCAGCCGGTTAAGATTCTCAGTTCTTTGTCCATCAAAGAGGTCCAGTTAGAGAGAATTTTAGAGACGGGATGGTTCTAGGAAGGGACTATGTCGGCTTACAAAACAAAAGAACCTGGCATGATCGCATGGCAGTTTTTTAGATAATTATACCCAGAGTCTAGGTGACCAGTTAGCTCAGCTCGTTAGAGCATGGTGGCAATAATGCCAAGTACATGGGTTAATTCCCGATACTGGACAACATCGCTGATTTCCAAACCAGCTCTTAAATCGTTCGGCTATTTTATTGTAGTAATAGCATCTACCTATGGACCAGAAGGTCCGGGTTCAAATCTCACCTACCCAGAAGGTGTGTCATAACATGTCTGAACAGGTTTGAAGGAGATATCAGGACATAAAAAATGAGAGAGGGAGCAGGCTACTTGGACCCTCAAAACTATTCTGTAAGAACATGGCTGATCTACCCCTCGCCTCACCTGTTTTTCTCCTGCCAGTTCCTTATTGCCCATGACTCACTGGTAATTTTTTAAAAACTACTTTCCTCCTCTTTAAATAATCTCAGAGATCGAGTCTCCACAAATTTCTGGGACAGACTATTCCAGACCCACTACTCTCAGAGAGGAAATTCCTTTGCATGTTAGTTTTAAATGAATATACACTCTGTCCCTAGATCAAGATTGCTTCACGAATGGAAATACATTCTGAAGACCTAACCTGTAAAGCTGTCTGAAAATCTCGGAGATTTAAAAGATCACCCCTCATTCTTGTAAACTATAATGAATGAAGACCTAACCTGTTTACCCATTCTTGATAAGTTGACTCATTCATCCCAGGAATCAATCTAACGAATCTCTTTTGAATTGCTCCCAAAGACAGAATATCCTTTCTTAACTACAAGAATCAAATCTGTACACTGGACTCCAGGTGTGGCCTTACCAATATCCTGTACGGCTCCAACAAGACTTCCCTATTTTTAATCTTCCACAACCTAGCAATAAAGGCCAAAATTCTATTTGCCTTCTTATTTACTTGCTGCACAGAATATTAATCATGTTTAGTTTCTTGCACAAGTATACCCAGATCCCTCTGTGCTGCAGTTTTTGACTTTCCACTTAAATAATCATCTGCCTTTTGATACTTCCTCACAACATGCATAACCACACAGTTTCCTACATTAACTTCCATATGCTGTAGTTTTGAACACTCACTGAATCATTATATCTTTGGAATGTTTACAATGTTCTCCACTATGAAGATTGATGGAAAATATTGGCATAAATTATCTGTTATTTCCTTAATACCCATTGTCAATTCCCTAGTTACATTCTCCAAGAATCCCACACTCATTTTAGCTACCCTCTTTTTATATACCAGATTTTTTTATCTTTTGTGCCAATTTACTTTAATAATCAATTTCATCCCTTTTTATTAGCTTTTTATTCATCTGTTGATTACTAAAATATTCTCAATTCTTTGGTCTACCACTAGATTTCACTGCTTTGTATGCCTTCATTTTTGATTAAATACTTTCCTCAACTATCTTTGTTAGCCTTCTTATTGAGTTCTTCTTTTTGACTAGAATAAATTTTTGCTGTGCTTTATGAAATAACTGTTTAAATATCTGCCACTTTCATCTACTGACTGTCCCCCCTTTCTATTTTCCCAAATTGCATAAGATAATGCTTTCCTCACAATTGTGTAATAGCCCGTGTTTAATTTGAGGATGCTGGTTTGAGACCCAAATTGATTTCCCTTAAACTGACTTGAAATGCTACCATTGTTTGATTGCTATCCCTAGAGGATCCTTAAGTCTGAGATCATTTATTAATCCTACCTCATTGCTCTATACTCGATTTAAAATAGCCTGTTCTTAGTTAGGTTGTGCAATGTACTGCTCCAAGAAACAATCCCTGATGTACTCTAAATATTCGTTTTCTGTTAGCCTTGCCCATCTGATTTGTCCAGTCAATGTGCAGATTAAAATCATGACCATTGTAGTGCCCTCCTTACATGCCTCCATTATTTCCTGTTTTTATTTTTTGTCCTACAGTGAGGAATCTCTTCTTTAAACAGCTGATGCCCTGGATTTAATTCCCTTGCTATTCCTTATTTCCACCTAAACTGATGCGACATCATGATTTATTGCACCATATCACTATTCACCATGACATAGATAACTTTCTTTATTAACAATACTAACCCAACTCGTTTTACTTATCTGAGATATCAAGCATGGGGCTGGATGAACACAGCAGGTCAAGCAGCATCGCCTTCCCCTCTCTCCCTATTTATTTCAGAACCCTCTTCCCCTCCCCCATTTCTGATGAAGGGTTTAGGCCCGAAACGTCAAGTTTTCCTGCTCCTATGATGCTGCTTGACCTGCTGTGTTCATCCAGCCCCATGCTTGTTATCTCGGATTCTCCAGCATCTGCAGTACCTTTTATCTCTGATATCGTTTTACTTTTCTTCCTGTTTTTCCAGAATGTTGAGTACCCTTAAATATTAATCATGCAACTATGACTGTATAATAGCTATCAATTCATATTCATTTATTTCCATTTGTGCTTTCAACTCATCCATCATTTTCCAAATGCTGTGTGCGTTCAGAAAAATAGCCTAAGATTTGTAGTCTTACCAATATTATGTATTTCAGTACTAATATCTGCTACACTCTTCCACTTATATTTCTGCCCCTTCTGCCATACTTTGACTATCAATTTTTTCTTTTCTACTCTGAACCTCTTCTCTCTCATTTCTGTTTAGAGTTTTTTTTAAATTTCTCTACCCTTATACCCCACTAAAAAAGTAAAGGCAATTTCAACAGACCAGCTCTCTCCCTAGTACAAATGTCAATGCACCAACAATGAGAACAATAACAACTTCTTTAAATATATAAAAAGAAACAGAAAGATCCAAGTGAACATAGGCCCCTTAAGAATTGAGTCTGGGAAGAGAGTTGTGGGGAAATGACCAAGGAATTAAATATATATTTTGCAGCAGTCTTTACAGCAGAAAATACTTCGAAAATCCCAACAATATTAAAGAATACGAGGGAGGATTAAGTATCATCACCATCACTGGAGAAGTAGTATTAGACTAACTAAAGAGATAAAGACAGATAGGTCCCCTGGCCCCAATGGCTTGCATCAAAGTATCTTAAAAGATGTAGCTACAGAGATAAGGGATGCACTGGTTGTAATTTTCTTGGATTCTAGAGAAGCATGAAAGGGTTGGAAAACTGTCAATATGACACACCTATTCAAAACAGGAGAGAGACTAAAAATAGATAACTAAAGGCTGTTTAGCCTAATGTCTAATATTAGAAAGGAATTAGAATTGATTATTAAGGAAGTAATAACAGAATATTTGGAATATTATAATCAAATCAAGCAATATCAGCGTGGCTTCATGGAAGGGAAATCACGTCTGACTAAATTATTAGAGTTTTTTGAAGAAGTCTATACCAAAGTGAAAAGAAGGGATCCAGTAGATGTGTTTATTTGGACTTCGAGAAGGTGTTCCACAAGGCACTTAACACAAGGTTTAATCATAAGATAAAAGTTTATGGATTTGGAGGTAGAATATTGGCATGGGTGGAGAATTGGCTAATGGGTAGGAAACAGCAAGTGGGGATTGAAGTAACTCCACAGAGTCAGTATCTCATCACCAAGTCACCCTTTTTTTGACACAATTTCTTGACACTGATCCAGCTTTGTCAGAGCTGGATCTCAGAATGAACAGAACCTTTGATACTCCTGTTCTTATCTGTCAGCCAGGACTCCCTGATTGGACCAGATTAACAGCCCCAATCAAGGAACTCATATTCTATGAGGTCCACCTGGCTGACCTCATTACGATCCCTACAGGGGTAGAGAGTTTTTTTCAGGTTGGTAACCTGTAACTAGTGAAGTTCTACATGGATTAGTGCTGGGACCACAAGGAAGGAAGCGAATGTACTGCAGCCAAATTTGCAGATGACACTCAAATAGGTAGAAAGGCAGATTACGAAGGGGATACCAACTGTTTACAAAGAGATATCGATAGGTTAAGTAAACAGGCAAAATGTTAGCAAATGGAGTATAATGTGCAAAAATGTGAACCTGGTCATTGTGCAAGGGAGAACAAAAGAACAGAGCATTATTTAAATGAAGAAAAACTGCAGAAAGCTGCTACACAAAGGGACTTAGGGGTAGTTGAGCACGAATGAATGAATGGTTTAAAGGTCACATGTATTTAGGAAAATACAGTGAAAAGT
This sequence comes from Ginglymostoma cirratum, assembly GCA_024137785.1. NCBI lineage: Eukaryota > Metazoa > Chordata > Chondrichthyes > Orectolobiformes > Ginglymostomatidae > Ginglymostoma > Ginglymostoma cirratum. Next base: position 32,250,609 of record JAHRHZ010000140.1, on the reverse strand, counting down.
TTCTTGTCACCACAATCTGGCGTCAATTTGGATTACAAAATGAAAAGAAAAATTAGTTAATAGAGCTTCACCTTCTGTTCAATAGGCAGAAAAAATAAAAAGGCTGAAAAATAAGAAATAATACTCTGCTTTACAGTCCTTCTTGTCGAGCATGGCATTGGGTTTTCTTAAGGTCTCTGGGGTATCTGTAAGGTGTTCCAGTCTCCAGGCCACAATGAGTTCCCATTCCAGGTCCAGCTGATGACCCAGGCGTCCCCGGCACTGCTGGTGCCATTTGGCTGATATTGCAAGGAGTCCCAATCCATGCCCACCATGTTGCCAAAACTGTAGCCGCCACTGCACCAACATCGCTGGGCATCCCCAATCCAGGCCCACCATGCTGCCAAAGCTGTAGACACCACCGCACCAACATCGCTGGGCATCCCCAATCCAGGCCTACTGCAGTCATGAGCCACTGCTGCAGCCACCACCTCACTGCCTTCACCATGAGTTCTTCTCCAGCCTTCTCCGCAATGACACCTCCTCCGCCACTGACAAGAAGACGATGAAGAAAAAAGAAAGAAGATGAAAAGGAAAGCGAAAGAAGGATGCAGACAGGCTCAGGAGCCCAGCCACTTTGAATTGTCACACAAAAACACTGAAAGCTAACACATAGGTGCCGCGAGTAATCAGGAATGTTCATCCAGCCCCATGCTTGTTATCTCGGATTCTCCAGCATCTGCAGTACCTTTTATCTCTAGGCTAATGGAGTGTTGGCCCTTTTTTCAAGCAGTTTGGAGTATAAGAACAGGGAAATCTTTCTGCAACTGTACCAGGAGCTGATGAGATCACATCACATTTTGGTCCCCTTATTTAAGGAAAGATATGTTGCATGGAAGCATTTCAGAGACGGTTCACTAGAATGGTCCCTGGTGTGGAGGGAATATCTTGTGAGCAAAGGCTAAACATGTTTGGATTGTACTCACTGGAGCTTAGAAGAATGAGGTGTTCTTATTGAAACATATCGGATTCTTCAGGGGTTGACATGGTAAATGCTGGAAGGATCTTTTCCCTCATGGGAGAGTCTAGGGCCAGACAGCATAGTCTTGGAATAAAGGGGTACCAGTTTAAGACTGAGATGAAGAGGAATTTACCAAACAAAAACAGAAATAACTGTGGATGCTGTAAATTAGAAATACAAACAGAAATGCTGGAAAAGCTCAGTATGTCTGGTACCATCCGTGGAGAGAAATAAGAGTTAATGTTTTTCCTCCAGTAACCCAAAATGCCCTGAGAAAGGGTCGCTGAACCTGAAACATTAACTCTGCTTTCTCTCCAAAGATGTTGCCAGACGTGCTGAGTTTTTCCAGTAATTTATGTTTTTGTAACACCAATTACCTTCCTGTTTTCTTGTGATGTCACGTTTTCAGCCCTTTCAAGTAGAAACAGCTTTAAAGGAACTCTTTGTCATCAATGCTTATGCCCCACAACAACTGACGTTCTCACACAAGTCCACTCTCCTAGTCTACTTTATAATGATGCTCACTTACTGCGCACTCTTCCCAGTCGCTATCCCAGACACAGCATACAGTAATAAAAATACACAGATGAAGGGGTCAAAGGGGTGAAAAAATAATTTTAAAGAAAAGAAAAAATAACTTTTTGGTTAAATATGTGCGGTATTCAGAACAAAATCAACAAATTTAAGACAAAAACAGTGGTCAATAGGTATGATCTTATAGTTATTACAGAGACAAGGGTACAAGGATATCAAAGCTGGGAACTAAATATTCAGGAATATGTGATGTTTTAAATGGACAGGAAGGAAAGCATGGTGGGTTAGCAATTCTAGTACAGGATGGAATAAATTCAGTGGCAATAGATGATCTCCGATCACAAGACGTAGAATCCATTTTGTTTCAGGTAAGAAATAACAAGGGGAACAAGACACTGATGGGAATAGTCTATAGGTCCCCAGCAGTAGCTTTCCTGTAGGACAGATAATAAATCAGGAGATAATAAAGGCATATTAAAAGGCACTACATTAATCATGAGTGACTTTAATCTTCATGTAGATTGAAAAAATCAAATTGGCAAAGATTGCCGCAAGGAAAAATTCATAAAATATTTCAAGACAGTTTCTGAGATCAATATATTATGGAATCAACCAGGGATCAGCTATTTCAGATCAAGTTATGTGTAATGAAGCAGATTTAATGAAAGATCACAGAGGACAAGATTCTTTAATGAACAGTAACCATAACATGGTAAAATGTAGCATTTAGTTTGTGATTAACAAGCATGGGTTAGAAACAACTTTTCTCAAATTAACTGAAGGTAGTTACAAAGGAATGAGGGCGGAACGGACTGGGAAATTAGTTTAGCAGAAGAAAACAGTTGAGGAACAATGTCAGAAATTTAAGAAAATAGTTTGTCACTGACAACAATATTATATATAATGAGGAAGGAAGATTCTATGAAAGGGATAAACCGCACGTGGTTAAGCCAAAAATTAAGGATTGTAGCAAATTGTAAAATAAAAATCTAATATTGCAAAAAGTACTCGAAATCTAGATGATTGGAAACCTTTGAAAAGCCAAAACAAGACAAAAAAATTAGAAAATAAACTATGGGGGCAAACTAGCAAGTTCTCTGAACTTCTTTGACTGTATAAAAATGAAGTGAAAGGCCATACTAAATATAAGCCCCTTAGAGAATGAGGCTGGTGAAATAGTAACGGGGAACTAGGAAATTGAAAAGGAGTTGAATAAATTATTTGCATCAGCCCTCATGGTAAATGACAGTAATAGTGTTCCAAAATTACTAAAACAAAAGCCAAAAGTAGAGGAATAATAAATACAATAACTAACACTAGAGAAAAGAGTACTAAGGAAATGAATGGGGTTAAATGCCAATAGGTTCCCTGGAACTCATGGGATGCTAAAAGATGCTAAAGCCTAAAATACTAAAGGAAGTAGCTACAGAGATAATGAATACACTGATAGAAATCTTTCAAGAATCCTTAGATTCTGGAATTGGAAAACTGTCTTTGAAACACTCTTAATCACAAAGGGAGGGAGACAAATAAAAAAACAGGTCATTATAGGCCAGTTAGCTTAACATTTGTCTCTGGGAAAATGTTAGTCTATTATAAATGTTGTAACAGCATTTAGAAATACATCACAGCATGTGTATTTTCCAAGGCCACACAGTCATTATTCCAGCAAAGATGGGAGTTGTGCAATGGGACCCTGCTGAATCCCCATTATAGCAGACCCCGAAGGTGTTGTCTGGGAAATTCAAGATTCTGCTGGGCAATTCCTCTACACTCGACACCAAATCAGAGAACTCAGACGGTTCTGCTGAAATTAAGCAAATAGCTACTCATGAAAAGTTAGATTAAATATACAGTCAAACTCCTGAGTAAATATCCAACTGATCCCATACTTACCTCACACATGCCCCACACACTGCCTCCAGACCACCTATAACCCCCAACCCTGACCCGATATCCCTGAGGCCTGACATTCCTGGCCTGGTCCAGACCCCCATGCTCCCATTCTGGACCCAACACCCTGTTTTACTGCTCCAGACGCACTCATTCCTACACCTGCTCTGGACCAGAGCTCTACCTTATCTTCTGTTCCAGGACTTTCCATACACTGAACCCTAAATTCCCTTATCCCACTCCAGACCTGATATCCTTGTTCCTCCACTCTGAGACGGAAACCTCTCCATAAATCCTTACCTGAACCCCTTTCAAACCTGGGAGATGACACACCTTCTTCATGCCAGACCTGAATCCCCATCTCCCGCAGCTGAAATGTAGAACTCTTCGCCCAGTCCAGACCCGCTTCCCCTTCACCCTCTCTGGAGTAGATCCCACATCAAAACCTTCACTCTTGCTTGGCTTGACAACCCTTGCCCTCACTCCAGACTCAATCCCCACTTTGCCTGGTCAAGACCCAGCATCCCCTTCCCAGTTCCGGACCTAACCCTCTTTCCTCATCACTTGACATGAACTCCCATTCCCCAGTGCCAGATTTGACTAACCCCCAACAGCCTCACCCTCTGTGGACCCAACTACCCTTCAGCACCTGGAGCTGACTGCCACTAAACCCACTGTGGATCTGCTCCCCTTTTCCCCCACCTGTTGCCTTCCATCCTGGAACTGATCTGCCATTGGTACCTTCCTTTAGCCTGCTCTAGCTCTTGTCAAAATGATTCTGGACTATTAACTTCCAGAGTCCAGCGGCTGATTGCTATGAATAGGTGGGGTATGATTTGCCAACCTGACAGTTCAGTAATATGGCATAATTTTCAGAATGGAAGTGCAGCTCCAACTTTCTGGAGGAATCCTGACTGGAATCACTTGCCAGATTGGTAACCTTTATGATATCATCACTCCTTGGAAATGTTGTCCTAATATAATCATGCAGGGTCAACATTATTTCAGAAAAGGGGAAATCATGCCTGAGACATTTCTTAGCATTCTTCGAGAGGTAGCAAGCAGTCCAGGTAAAAGGGGACTAGTAGGTGTAATATATTTGATATATATTTAGAGAGAGAGAGAGAGAAGGTAAAATGTAAAAGCAAAACACTGCAAATGCAGGAAATCTGAAACAAAAACAAAGTGTTGGAGAAACTCAACAGGTCTTGCAGCATCTGTGGAGAGAGAAACAGAGTTAACGTTTTGAGTCCATTACAACTCTTCTTTGGAACTCTATTCAATAAAATACACTACTTACTAAGATAAGAGCCTATAGTATTGGGTTATGAATAGAGCCCAAGGATAGGATTAGTTAACCAATAGAAAGTAGAGTGTTGGAATAAGCAGAATATTTTCCGTTACTCCCGTTACTCGTGGACTGCTACAGGGATCAGTGCTGTGGTCACAATTATTTACACCGTATATTAATTACTTACATTTACTTAAATGAAGAAAGGCTGCAGACTGTTGTAGCACAGAGAGGTTTGAGGACTCAGACAATCTGGTATTAGAAATAGCTTAGGGAACAGGGAAGGCAAAAGGCATGTTGGCCATTATTTCAAAAAGAATGTAGTACAAAAATAGTGGAGTCTTGCTAGAACTATACAGCACATGAGTTAGACCACACCTAGGGTACGGTAAGCATTTTGGTCTCTTTATCTAAGGAACGACATGTTGGTATTGGAGGCAGTCCAGACAAAGTTCATTAGGTCCATCTGAGCAAGGAGGGATTTTCTCACAGGACAGGTTAAGTATATTGGAGGATTCAGTATTCTTAATGTGGAGAGGTGGTTTCTCCTTGTGGGGGAGTCGAGAATCAGAAAGTATGAATTCAGAGTAAGAGCTTGCCCATTTAAGACAGAAATGAGGATAAATTTCTTCTCTCAGGGTGGTCAATCTGTGAAATTCTTTACCACAGATGATTGTCAAGACTGGTCATTAAAAATATTCAAGACTGAGATAGTCATATTATTAATCAGTGAGAGAATTAAACGTTATGGGGAAGAGGCAGGAAAGTGGAGTTGAGGATTTTCAGATCAGCTATGATCTCTATGAATGGTGAAGCAGATTTGAAGAGCTGAATGGTCTCCTTCTGAACTTCATACAGTTATAGAATCCATACAGTGTGGAAGCAGGCCATTTGGCCCATCGAGTCTACACTGACCTCCGAGCAGCATCCCACCCAGGCCCACCCTCCTACCCTATCCCTGTAACCTTGCATTTCCCGTAGCTAATGCACCTAGCATGTAAATCCCTCGACACTACCAAGTAATTTTCCATGGCCAATTCATCTAATCTGCACATCTTTGGACTGTGGGAGGAAACTAGAGCACTCAGAGGAAACCCACGAAGACACAGGGAGAGGGTACAAACTCTATTTAGGCAGTCACCTGACGGTGGAATGGAACCCAGGTCCCTAATGCTGTGAGGCAGCAGAGCCAACCACTGAGTTACTGTGCTGCCCCATGGTGTCTTGTGTCTTATGGCAAATGACAAATGAACTACATCTGAAATATGTAAGAAAAATTTTCAATCTACTTTTTTCTGCACAAACATGGTTATTGAGGTTATCTGATAATATAAATATCAGATTATTGAAAGAAAGTGGGCTCAATAGGAAATAAGTACCATTTTAGGATAAGATAATTATAAATTTATAGTGGCATACAGCAGTGAAAATATATTTTAATTTCATATTCTTTTCCAAATTAACAATGTTTGCACAGTGCTATCAGTTACATTAGAGGTGGAAAATGTTGAATTTGCATGTTTTTGCCACTTAATAGAAGACGCTGGGTTCTGACATGTTCTGAAAGAGATTTCCACTCAGACATCATCATAAATACAAAGTGAACATGAAAGATACCATTTCCTGAAATGCTTTCATTATTGTTGACTGCATTGATTTTTAGTCAGAGATCTGTGGAATGCACTTGTAATTGATAGCTGTGTAGTTTATCTCGAGAGTCAATTATTTATGAATAGCGTTTCAGAACTATCTTTTTCACATCTGAACTGTTTAAAAATAATTGACCAGAATTTTGTATAGGCAAATAAAATCAATTTAAACATAATAAGAAGCATTTGTTATTTTAATGATATTAGATAGTTGTGCTGGTCCAGAAAAGGTCTTTGCAGCATAAGCATTAGTAATATTGTTTATGTATATATATGCAAAATCCTGTGTATGTGATTTACAATGAAAGGTTTTAAAAGGTTAAAACTCTATGTATCATTATCTAATAGGTAAAAAATTTACAATGATAAATTTAAATTTATAACAATGAGACAGTAGAATCATAAGTGAACTGTACCAGATGATATTCCTTATTTGGTACAATTTGTGGAACAAAAGGAAATGGGATAACCTAGAAATTTAACCTAAAATGTATTGCTCCTTTGCTTCTGGTGAAGAAGCATTTTTCTCCCACATATTGCAATGAGGTAAGGGTTGAATTATTTCCTATCTTTTCAAGCTTGGTTGCTCATAAAAAAAAGATTTTATGTTCTTTTTGGCACAAATCATTCCCCAACTGTGAAGTTTTAACCTGAGAATACAGTCAGTGAGGGATGCTCTAGATCAAAGGCAAATGTGAATATTGCAAGTATTGTTGAGTTCTGTGTTGGGATCTTTCTCTAGTTTGCCTTCTCTATCAGTTTTGTCCTTCCTGAGAAAAATCAAGAATCTTTTTCAGTTTCAGTCACAGATCTATCTCCTCCACTATGCCAAAGTTGCTTGAAATACAATTAATTGGAGCATTCCCATGTCTGGGTTTATTGTCTCCAAGTTAGATAATTGGAGGCAACTTTTTATTTCCGACATATCAATTTGTCTCAAGGTTTTAATCAAACAGGAGATACAGCTTTCTTCACACCAGACTTGGTTTCAGTCTCTTCTAAAAAAATACATTAATTTCAGTTCAGACTGATTTTTATTTATTGATGTTTTCAAGAGGCTCATTTCAACCAGTGGTCAGGTAACTGTGAGTATTTTAAGTTGTTGTTTTCTGTTTCTGAAACTATTACAATCCATGGAGGTTCCTAGTATTAACTCACATGCAGTGAGTCAAATAGTCATAGTCCATTTTTTACTACTATCATGATAAACAAAATAATGTATTCCCCTCTGGTAATTTATCACCTTTTTCTTGCTGCATCTCTCACCTTCTGAGCACAGATGTCATACTGATGCACCACATCATGAAAAGGGGTCTGCCCATCCTCTACATCTGCTTTGGGGCATTAGTTTTATATCAAAAGTGGAAAATTGTTTATCAGTGAATTATTCTAATAGTCTGGGGCCTGTTCTGATCCCAGCTGAATTCTACATAACTAGACATCTCTCAGATTTGTCACTAGAAACCTAATCGACAGGTTTTCTGAGGCTCTTTGTGTAGTCTCCGCCATTATTTAGTTAGTGAATTTACTCAATACATCAGAAATTATGCTCCATATAGGAACCAAAGGTAAAGATAAGAAAAGGGTTCAGGTCATGGAGAGTTCCAGGAAGGTGTTAAAGTTCACTCCAAATGCCAGACCCTAATGACTTACAACAACATTAAATTAAAAAGGTTAACATGAGGCTACAGAAATGGTGAAATGGAGATGGATCCAGTTCACAGGATTGAGACAGGGTGGACTTAAATCAAAGGGAGGAGTTGAACATTACCAGATGTGAGTCCTTAGGGTTAACTGATATAGTTTAAAAAATATTGGAAAAATGTAGCCTTAGATACAAGATGGCTGGATAACTGGGAGAGATAAAAAGCGTTAGAATAAAGAATACTTCAGAAATAGAAGGGTCAAACAAGGAATCAGAGGTGGGTTTGGAGTGCAATACATAAATAGACGTTGTAAATAAGGTGATTAAGTTTTAGGTACAAGTAACCACATGTAATTACGAGACCTGGAGGGGTCAAACAAGGACAGGAAAAGAAATCAGGATTCTCAGCTCACAATACTTTCGAGAAAGGTATGATGATAGCAATGGAAAATAGCTTGTGTAGGGAGATGGAAATGGTGCATCAGTATTAATCCAAGATTGGTTGTATTTTTGTTTTTGGTTCTGAGGGGATGGAAAAGGAGTTATGGGGAGAATAGATAAGGCCATGGGGGGAATGACCAAGTCCTGCTGTGTGGGAATTTTCCTGACGATGTGAATGTATTATAAAGCAGAAGTTGATGCCCTTCCCCCATCAATAACTAAAGCCAAACCACCCAGAGAGGAGTACCTCATTTTATAATCTGTTAATAGAGCCCCCAATCATAAAATAAACCCCTGACACACTCTCTTTATAATCAACAAGGAATAATTTATTTATCTATTTCCAACAGTGAATAAATTAACTAAACTATTATCAAACCAACTAAACCCTGTCTAACTACTAAACTATTCCTGAATAAAACAACATTATAAAGGTATGCTGTTCCAATAAATACACGTCCTATACATATAAAATAAAATAATTAGAATTTAGTCTCTCGAAATTACAGCCAGATTATGTGTCTGCCGGAATGTTCGGTGCCCTCTCCAGTGAATTCTTCTCTTAGGAACACCTTCTTGGTTGAATTCTTTTGTCTGGAACATTAACGACTTAAGCCATAGGTACCTTTAATTTAGATGAAGCTTACTCTAAGACTTAGAGAATTCTGTGAGAGCCAGTGATTCTTTCTTTTGGCCAAGAGCTGTTCTCTTGGCAGATGCCAGGTGGCCCTTGCCCAATTTTCCAAATTCCCTCATCTTTTATAGCCTTCATGACGTACCAATTTCTTACAATAGTATTGGTCCTAGGTTGTCAAAACCATCAGATTTAAATCTATTTGGTTTTTCAGAATCTAAGTGCCTGGTTTAAATTAATTGGCTATGTTAAAACTTGTTGTCTCAATAACAAAACAAAACTGTGGCTTGGCCTGCTAACCATCCAGCCTTTTCATATAAATGTTACAATTCAGGTGCTCTGCACATCTACACACCCATAAGCTGCTCACAGACTTTTTTTTTAATCTCCAGGCCAAGAAAAAGAGCTTCATCTTTAAAAGAACCACAAACTGTTTTCTTCCTATCATTTTATAAACATCAATATTTTACAAACACCAACATTTTACAAACACAAAATTCTAACATCCCATTTCTCTATCCACAATTACTCTACCTAACTTCACAACAAATGTAATCATATAGTTTTCTGCACCAGGAAGTGGGCAGTTAATTTGCATATGTAGAGAGTCTGAGAATGACTATTTTACAATGCTGTCAACAGAATAGCCCCTACCCTATTCCCGCCATGTGAGGAGGCCACCAGTTAAATGAAAGCATACTCCCAGGGGTAGTCATGGATGGGAGGCTTTTCATTAAAGCAGAGAGCTGTCAAAGAGAAGGAAAGGCAGCCCTTCAGGTCCAATAATATCCTCAGATGGGCTTCTCCTTCCGAATTGGCCTATTACCTTTTTAAAAGTTTATTTTCCTTATCTGCTGGAGGCTGCAGGACACTAGAAAAAGTCTAAGCTCAGTTGTATGAAGGGTCTAGAAAGTGGCTTTCATACTTTCAGTAGAGAATTAAAACCATTCAAATTAAGCCTTCTCAATATGAAAGAGAAGGAAATTAACTCTTGGATGAGTACTGGGATTAATGGGATTATGTCAGAAATCTTTACTTTTATGTTGTGTAAATATTTGTCATTTTTCTATTTTATCTTAATTTCTGTTGCAAAATTATCTTACGTTTTATTGTTAAACTTTAATCTGCAGTTTATGTGTTTATTTCAGTGAAAGACCACCTCATTAATTTTTTTTAAAAATATGATCTATCAAGCTAGATATCAGCCTGTGATTGGACCTGTCCAGGAATAACATCAGTTGGGATCATTACAAACTGCAAAGGGAAGCTTAGCATAAATGTCAGGTAAAGGAACACACAGAATACAGAAAGTAAAGAGGAGCAAAGAGAAAGAAAATAAGAGTAGCAAAGATTCTCAAAGAGACTACCTTCGTAGGTAACATGAAACCCTGGAGACCAGGCACTATCCTAGCAAAACTTCTCTGCACCTTCTCCAAAGCATTCACATCCTTCTGGTTGTGTGGTGACCAGGACTGTATGCAATGTTCCAAATGTGACCTAATTAAAGTTTTTTACAACTGTAACATAACTTGCCAACTTTTCTATTCGGTGCTGCGACCAATGAAGACAAGCGCGCTGAATGGTATTTTGACAACTTTTCTATCTGTGTTGCCACTTTCAGGGATCGTTGGACCCGTACATCCAGATCTTTCTATATGTCATGCTCCTAAGAGATCTGTCATCACCTTGCATTTTCTGCTTACATCTGCAATCTATCTCTATCCCACTGTACCTTTTAATAATCCTCCTCGCTATCTGCAACTCAGCCAATTTTGGTGTCATCTGCACTCTAAATAATCAGACCACCTACATTTTCCTCCAGATAATTTATAAATATTACAAACAACAAAGGTCCCAGCACCAATCCCTGCAGAACCACGAGTTACTGATCTCCTTTCCAAAAAGCATCCTTCCACTGCTATTCCCCGTCTTCCATGATGAAGTCAGTTCTTTTTTTTAATCCATGTAGACGATTCATACTGGAAACTCCTAAGACTCTACCTTTGTACCAGCCTGCCATGAGGTACCTTACCAAATACTTTACTATAGTCCATGTAGACAACATCCACTGCCCTTCCCTCATCAGTCATTCTTGTCACCTCATCAAAAAAACTCATTCAATTTGGCAAGATATGACCTTCTGCACACAAGCCCATTGCTTCCAAATGTGAATAGACCCTGTCTCTCAGTATTTTCTCCAACTGCTTCCCCACACTGATGTCAGGCTCACCAACCTGCAATTACCTGAATTATTTCTGTTTCTTAAACAAAGGAACAACATTGGCCATTCTTCAGTCCTCTGAAGCCTTGAATGAGACCGTAGAGAATGCAAAGATATCTGGTAAGTCTCCAGCTATTTCCTCCCTTGCCTCCCACAGTATCCTGCGCTCGACCCCATCTGCTCTGGGGACTTGTCTACCATATTACATTTCGAGACACTCAACACATCCTCCTTCATTATGTTGACCTGCCTGAGAGTATTCGCACACTTTTCCTTAAACTGAACATCCCTCACATCCCTCTCTTTGGTGTATAGAGATGTAAAGTACTCATTAAGGATCTCACACATTTCCTCTGGCTCCACACATAACCTCCCTCCTTTAGCCTTGAGTGGGCCTACAATTTCTCCGGCTATCCTCTTGCTCTTAATACATGAAAAAGAAATGCCTTGGGATTCTCCTTAACCCTGCTGGCCAAGAACATTTCATGGCTCCTTTTAGCCCACCTAACTATATGTTTGAGCTCCTTCCGACTTCCTTTATATTCTTCTGTTTTTAGCTGCCTAGGCTTTGGTTCTGCTTCCTTATTTTTTTTTGACTAAGCTGATAATTTCTGCTGTCGTCCAAGATTCCCAAATCCTACCATTCCTGTCCTTCATTTTCACAGGAACATGTCTGTCCTGCACTCTAATCAACTGGTCTTTAAAAGACTCCCAAATGTCAGATGTGGGTTTATCCTCAAACAGCCACTTCCAATGCCTATTCTCCAATTCTTGCCTAATTCTGTTATAGTTGGCCATCCCCCAATTTAACACCTTCATCAAAGGTCCACTTTGTCCTTATCCATAAGTATCCGAAAACATAGGGAATTATGGTCACTCTTGCCAAAATGATCCCCCACTGAAACTTTGATCACCTGGCTGATCTTATTTCCCAACGCTAGGTCCATTATGGTCTCCTCCCTCTCCAGACTGTTCACATAATGTTTCGAAAAACCCTCCTGGACATACTTAACAAATTGCTCCCCATCCAAACCCCCGGGACTAAGGGAGTCCCAGTCGGTATGGGGCAGTTAAAATGACCCACCACAACAATCCTTTGTTTTCACATCTTTCCAGAATCTGAATTGAATTGAATTAGCTTTATTGTCTCACACTCAAAAGAGTAGAGTGAAAAGTTTACAGTCACTGTATTACAGCACCATCTTAGGTACAAAGGTACCTCAGTACAGATACTCAAGATCAAATTCTTAGGAAACAAGAAAAAGAGTAAAGAAATAAACAGTCCAGCGTTATAGCCAAATAAAAAAGTAAGACGTTCAAATTATCAGTCTTTTGGACCCAGCCTCAAGGGAGACCTCTGCCACATTGCAGCCACTTGCACTGGACTGACTGACATAGGAACCACCCCATCATCTCTTTCTCTATCTCCTGTTGGCAGCTGGGAGGTTTGCAGTGCAATCCCAGCATTGTGGTTGCACCCTTCCTATTCCTGAACTCAACCCACAATGCCTAACTGCTAAATCCCTCTAGGGCATCCTCCCTCAACATTGCTGTGATATGCCCCTAACCAGTAATGCAACTCATCTGCCTCTTTTTCATCTTCCTCTGTCTTGTCTAAAACATCGATATCGCAGAACATTAAGCTGCCAGTCCAGTCCCTCTTTCCACCTCTCTGTGATTGCAACAATATTATAATTGCATGCATTAATTCAGGCTCCAAGTTCATCCATCTTACCTGTTATACTTCTCACATTGAAGCAAATACAGTCGAAGCCTCCAGTTCCGTTGAGATCAACAGCCTTTCCCTGACTGCTCTTTCTCTTAGCTATATTTGCCTTAGTCTTCCCCAGTCTCTATACTTACTGACCTGTTGCTCTAGTTCCCAGTCCCCTGCCACACTAGCTTAAACTCTCCCAAGCAGCACTATAGAACCTCCCTGCCGGGATATTGGTGCTCTTCCAGTTTATGTGCAACCTGTCCTTCTTGTACAGGTCCCTTCTTCCCTGGAAGACATCCTAATGATCCACATATCTGAAGCTTCTCACCTCACCCCACACACCGGCTCTTGAGCTGTGTCTTCAATTGTACTCTGTCTTTGTTCCTAGCCTCAGTACAGGGAGTAATCCTGAGATTACCACCCTAAAGATCCTGCTTTTTAGTTTACTACTTAACTCCCTGAGTTGTTATTGCAGGACCTCTTCATTCTTCTTACCTGTGTTATTTGTGCCAATATAAACAATGACTCCTGTCTGTTTATCTGCCCATTTCAGGATGCCCTGTACCCCCTCAGAGACATCTATGACCCTGGCACCAGGGAGGCAACATACCATCCTCGAGTCTCTCTCGTGGCCACAGAACACCTATCTGTGCCCCTGAGGATTGAATCTCCAATTACGATTGCTCTGCTATACTTTGTCGCTCTCCTCCGTACAGCAAGGCCAGCTGTAGTGATACTGCTCTGATTGCTGCTACTGTCACCTGACGGGCCAGACCCCTTATCAGTATCCAAAACAGAATACTTGATTGATAGGTGGACAACTGCAGGGGACTCCTGCAGTGACTACCTGTCCTGTTTTGTGGTCACCCATCTTTCTGTACCTTAGGTGTGACCACGTTTCCGTAACTTCTGTATATGACATTCTTCACCACTCATGTGCTCCTTAGTGCCTCCAATTGCTGCTCAAGCTGATCAATTCATTCAGTGAGCAGCTAATGCTGGATACATCTCCTGTATATGTAATTATGAGGATACTCCCAGCATCTATGATTTACGACATCATGCACATAGAACACGAAACCCCAGCAACTGACGTGACTAACCTTCTATTGGCTGTTAGTTTACAAGTTAAATTTTAATTAGCTACCTAAAAATTAAAGTTATTACTCTCGAACAAATATCAACATCCCCCAACTTACTCTCTTTCTGAACTCCCAGTACTAACCAGAAGATGAACTAACTGTATTAACTCTTTAGAAAAACTGAGACACACTTAGCCTGTACTGCAGTGAGATTCCTTCACCTGTAGCACCAAGGGAATGAATGGGCCAACACAAGCAAACTAGCACTGACCAATCCGAAACTGTGCTCCCTTTTTTCCCCTCTGTGATGTCAGCAGGATGCTTCCCTGGAATGGGTGGCAGTTGGCTCCTCAAGGGAATGGGCCCAAACAGAAAAAGGGCCTGAAAAGCTCCGTGCTCAATTTTAAATCTTCCCCAGTATAGTCTCCTCATGAAAGGAACAGGCCAAACCAAAACCTTACACTCGATTTTAAATCTTTACAGAGTTTCTAGTCACAATCTTGCAATTCGTATATGTGAGGTGAGGCAAACTGGAAATTTCAAATAACAGAGAAGCTCATAAAGGATGAAGGATAAACCAGGCCTTGGCAGACCAGTCAGCACAATATAAATTGCAGAAAACTTTGAAGGATAACCGACTCATGAGAAATCAATTGACGTTTGTAAAATTGTAGGTGAAATAAATGAAATCCAGCATGGATTTATAAAGTATTGTGTTTCATTAACTTGAATGAGTTCTTTGATGAAGTAACAAGAAAAAAACAAAGAACTTACAATTACAAGTTTAGTGACTTGCAAATAATAAACAAGCCGTTACTGCAAATCATCTATTACTATGAGTAAAAAGTTTCTCACTTACATGAATTTCAGTCTTGATTTTAACTCTGTGTAACTTAATGAGTTTTGAGTGTATTAAAATTGGGTCCAAAGAATTTGATAAGTTTCAATGAAAGGAAATGTAGGTAACTGGACAATGGTGACTGAAACAAAGTTTTTGGTTCATCAACATGGACAATAAGATTTGCATAGTCTCGGTGAACATCTACATTTCTGACCTCATGACGGAGGAAGAAGTCTTTAGATGGTTTTGGACACTATCCTGAAGAACACCTGCAGAGATGTCTTGGAGCTGAGTTGACTGACCTCCAACAACCACAACCATTCCAGGTATGACTCTAGCCAGTGGACAGTCTTCCCATGATTCCATTGATTCTGAGTTAGCTATAGCTCCTTGATGTAAGATTTGGTCAAATGCGGTCCTGATGTCAAGGCTCTTGAATCACTTTCAGCCATATCTGCTTGAATCCGGAGACTTAAGTCTTCTTATAGTCTGCTGGGATGATTGCTTCTCCATGGAATCTTACAACTCTCAGAATCACTGAGGAACAGCCTTCCCAGGTTGAGACTCCATCATCTGCACTTACTGTCTCTGCCTGATAGTTCGACAATGGAACCATTCTGAATCTTATTGGGGTTTCTTAAAGTAAGGTCTTCAACTGTGAGGTGTAAGCTTCCAGCATGTTGTCAATTGCTAATTGGTCGGGAAACCTGGAAGCGGGATTCTAATGCTGTGGTTAAGTTTAAAAAGTCAAGGCAAAGCGTACTCTGTAACTTCACCAGCTCACTGCAATGAGCAGATCTAAATGTTAAAATTTTGGGTTAATAACCTTGCATTAAAACTGCCCAATGTTAACACCTGTGACAGGTTTTAAGCAGGTACCAAGTCAAGAAAAGGGAATAGGGTATGAAAAAAGGGGTAGATCAGTAATGAGGCATGTTTTGTTATGTTTCATGGTCAATATGTTAGTATACTTCCAAATTCTCTCCTCATGATATCATCCCAGCATCATGGCATATGACCTAAAAGTATAAATGTCTCATACTTTATCTTACAAGGGATCACTTGAAACATGGCATGCTACAAGAAGTATGCTGCTCTGTGTAACCTATTAGTTTCATATGTGGCCATACACTTAGGTGCTCATTAATGTAATGTTGTAATAAACCTCTGTTAGTTCTTTAATAAACGACCAGTTTCTCATGTTATTGGTGATAACATAAACATTGTAGCATAAAATATGCTGGAGGCAAAAATCACATTAGGGAGCAAGCTAGAAGTGATTAAATACCAAAATGGATAACTCATAACAAAGGTGAGCAGTAATGGGTCAAATACGAATCCAACAGAGCTCTAACTAGTGACAGCGTCATTATGGTATTTGCATACGAGTAAAAGGTAATTATAATCTGAAATTGCTGAACTCTGTTGACTCTGGGAATGTTATAAAGATTTTAATACAAAGTTGAGGTGCTCTTCCTTAAACTTCTGTTGAGTTTCATTAGGACAGGGTAGAATGCTACGGGCAGAGAGGTGTGGTGAAAGAAACCAGTAAACAATGAGAAGCATAGAGTCACATTTACGAACTGAATAGTGTTCAGCAAAGCAATTGCCCAATCTGCATTCTATCTCCATGACGTGAACAGTAAATACCATACATTAAATTGAACGAAGGAAATGGCGCCCATCAGTAGGGAGAATGCAGAGGTGAAAGAGTATATGCTGCTTTTGTTGTTCTTGCAGACGAAGGTGCTGTGAGAAGAGGAATGGTTGTTGGCTACAAGGGAAAAAATGGTCTAGGGTACCAAAAGAAAAGTCCCTTTGGAATTTAGAAAGGGAGAAATACAGGACTAAAGTATGGAAAGGCCAATTGGCCTATCAACCTGTTTATTTCAATAGATAATGTGCAATATACCCCATCATAGATTCTACTCCCTTCATTTATTCTGAGAAAAGGCTCTGCTCTACTATATCTGAAAGGTGTTATGCATTCCGTATAAAATACTCATAGGTCAATTCTAGATATAAATTTGAGTAATTGTTTCAGGGCTTCTGCAGGTTCCTTTTAAAAATCCGACAATTGTAATTCAGAGATTTCCTCCGAGATGATTCTGTTCTATCATTGTAATTTAGCTTAGGTGTTTAGAAATTTTGTTTGTGTGTGGAAATAAGGTTCCTGACGCAGTTTTAGCAAAGTTACAATACTGGTTTGAAGTTGGCCCGAAGGAAATTCCCAGCTTTAGACCATATATCTAATAAGTTACTGTCAGTGGGATTAATGCAAGATCTTTGAACACAGTTTACATTACATTCCTCTCTCCAGCATGTTAATGGATGCATTAATTCAGTCTAAATTGACAGATTTATGTCTCTGTTAACATAGTACAACACATTCTTTATGTATCTAATGCTGCATTAGCAGTTGTTCCCAGTCATTTATGTCAATGAAAAAAATAAGGATGAATTGAAATGCTTGAAGGGAAAGGATGAATAATCTAATTCATCTGCTTCAGCAATAATTATCCTTACATAATAAGGTCAGAAGTGGAGATGTACACTGATGATTGAACAATATTCAAAACAATTTGTATTCTAAGATACTCAAGCTGTTTGCGTTCATATGCAACAAGACCTGGACAGATGTGAGGTTTTGTCTGATAAATAACAAGTAACTTTTGCCGCAAACAAGTGCCAACCAATGATCACTTCCAGCAAAACAGAACTGAAACTCACACAACTGATGTTGTCATTGTCCAGAAACTAATCCAAATATATAAACATTGTAACAACTACAACAACTCCACCTGACTTTCCAAGTCTGTCTACTATCAACTGTCAAATCCACATTCCCACTTACCCATGATAACATTTCAGCGTTAAAAATTATCAAGGAATCTGATTCTATCAGCTTTTCAGGAAGAGAGTTCTAAACCTTCATGACCTTCTGAGGGAAAAAAAGGGTCATCTCTGTTCTAAATAGACAACCACTAATTTTTAAACAGCGACCCCTAGTTCTAGATTTTCCCATTAGACAAGACACCTTTTCCAATTCTACCCTGTCGAGAACGCTCAGGATTTCTTTTATGTTTCAATCAAGTCACTTTTTTACTCTTCGAAACTCCTTACTCATAAGTCAACCCATCCATTCCAGGTATAAGTGTAGTAAACCTTCTCTGAATTTTCTCTGAAGCATTTACATTCTTCCTTCAATAAGGTGACTAATACTGCACGCAGTATTCGGAATGAGGTCTCCAAAGTGTCCTGTATTATTGAAGCATTACCTCCCTACTTTTTTATTCAATTCCACTCTCAATGAATGATAACATTTTATTAGCTTTTCCAATGACTTGCTGCACATGCATATTAATCTTTAGTGATTCATGCACAAAGACACCGAGATCATTCTGCTTCTAAAAGCTCTACAATCTCTCACCTTTCAGATAATATGCATCTTCTGTTTCCTAAAATGGACAGTTTCACATTTTTCCACAATTTATTCAATCTTGCCACATCTTTGCCAACTGAAGTAACTTATTTATCTTGTTGTAGCTTCCGACGTCCTCTTCATAACTAACTTTCCTTATCTTTCTATCCCATCATCTAAGTCACTTACATAAATTGTAAACAGTTGAGATCCTAGCACCAATTCCTGTGGCACACCACCTATTACAGCTTGCAAACCTGCAAAAGACCCTCTTATGCTACTCATTACTTCCTTTTTAGCCAGCTGATCTCCTATGTATATCAATGTCACCACCTACATAAAAGCCAAAAGAACTGTGGAAGCTGTAAATCAGAAACAAAAACAGAAATTGTTGGTAAAGCTCAGCAGGTCTGGCAGTATCTGTGAAGAGAAATCAGAGTTAGCACTTGGATTCCAGTAACTCTTCCTCAGAACCTTCCTCAGCAACTTTTGTTTTTGCTCACCTCCTACATCGTGAATTTTACTTTCCACGATAGCCTTTGAGGTGGCACCTTATCAAATGCCTTCTGGAAATCTAATTACAGTACATTCACCAGTCCCCTTTTATCTACAGCACATAAGCTGCATTGCTTACCAAGCCTCATATGACAGTACCTTCCAAACACATGACCACTGCCACTTGGAAGGACAAAAACAGCAGATACATGGGAGCACTAACAATACAAGCTACACAGCATCTGATTTGGAACCATATGACTGTTCCTTGATTGTCACTGGGTAAATTTCCTGGAACTTCCTCCTGACAGCATATATATCTCCCAAGGACTACAGCAGATGGAGAAGACAGCTCACCACCACCTTCTCAAGGGCAATTAGTAATGGGCAAAACATGTTGGCCTAGCCAGCTATGCCCACATTCCGTGAATGAATAATAGAAAATACAATAAAACAATAGATTTGATAAAGTTTATGATAACTATTTAAGACACTTGCAAACCTTGTATTGGCCCTCTTATTGTCCCCTTGATTACTATTCAGTTCCCAGACAATGTTCTTGTTTGCAGTCTCAATAAAATGCAAAAATAAATATGTGGGTTGAAATAGTAGCAGAAAACAGAATTGAGCAAAATGTTCAGAGCCTAAGAAGTAAAATTATTAACTAGTATGTATTTCGGCAATATTGTGCAAAAGTAGTAATATCGTCTGAGGAAGTGGCTTCTACTTCTTAATTTAAATATTTTT
This sequence comes from Ginglymostoma cirratum, assembly GCA_024137785.1. Lineage (NCBI taxonomy): Eukaryota > Metazoa > Chordata > Chondrichthyes > Orectolobiformes > Ginglymostomatidae > Ginglymostoma > Ginglymostoma cirratum. Next base: position 32,230,998 of record JAHRHZ010000140.1, on the reverse strand, counting down.
CTTATTTTTTTCTAAAATTGTATTTTACAAATTAATCAAGCTTAAAATGACCAGTTGCATCAAGTATCTTTTCTTAGAAGTTGCTTCTGTGAAAGAAAAAAACTGGTTATTCATTACTGACAGTAAAACAGACTACCACACCCACCCGCCCACCCCATACCTCCGACCCCCCCTATCCTGACATTAAGAATTTTACAACTGTGCGCCTTAGAGGTCAGACTGAGAATTCCAAAATGGCTATCAGTATTGGTTTCTGTGGTACACACTGTCCTCTTCTGGTTTTGCACAGTTATGGTCAGCATTTACCTTTTATTTCCGCCAAGGTTAGGTTGATTTTGATAAAATATCTAAAATGCATGCTACCTTGTACATCTAATCCTTCTTATAAAGGTCAGGACACTAAATGTAATTGAACAAAAGAGCTTGGTAATACTCATGGCATGGCAAGCTTTTCTCTATGAATACTTTATAGTGGTTAAAATAATATTTAGACTCACAATTGAAATACACTCACATTGAGTTCTGATGTTTGATAGTTTTAAAATATTGACTAGAAAATATATAAAATGGGATTGAAGCTTTTATAAAAACACCATTGTAGCTGGATATATGGAAGTATTGTCGTAAATAACATTGTATACAAGAATACTTTAAGAGTAGATTTCAATGTTGCTGAGGATTAAAGAGGAAAATTTCTAACTTGGCACACTGGTGAAAAAAATCAACCACATCACTACTTAAAAATAACATCTATAAAGATGTAACAGAATAACTCTTGGGCTTATGCGTATTGAACTTATTGAGTACTTTAACATGATCTCAATGCACTATTTTGCTAGGGGAGTTTTATGTAATTCATAGCCTATTTAATACATTTTAGCTCATAGGAAGTGATTGAATCTGGTGAGCAGTCAGGACCCCCAATTCAACTAAGTTCTAATTTTGCCTGAGGTACAAAGAAAAGGTGCTGAGCAGGATCCAACCACAAAATATCAGAAGGAATATTATATCAGGTTACACTTGTGCATTGCATATCAACCAGGTAAGGATCATGATTAGAAGAACCCTACGGATGTGACCTAGAATTGGTAATTGGAGTTCAGAGAGTTGAAAATAATCAAAGTGGAAACCATCTAATTTCTAAGTTATTCCGTGAGATGTTTTTGTTAAGTCAGATCCTATGCTAAGAATAGGCAGCCTTCTCCAGTCTGCCACACTGAGGGCCAAATTTTCATGATGCCAATCAGGACCAAATGAAATGTTTCAAGCAAGCAGAGAAGCCACAGGTCCCATCTCTATTTCCACAGTTAGCCATTTTCACAAGGAACGAAGTGAGCTCTGAACCCCATCTGCTCCTATAGACGATTAAAATGACAGCATTATGGACTCACTGACAGCCAGCTTTCACTTAACATTTATAATTTTCATGAGGTGTCCAGACGTTGACAGCTGTGTGGCTTTACACCAGCTGCATGGAGAACCATGGATTGGAAATTGAAAGACTTTAAAAGGTGGATAAAATTGGTTTTGTCTCCTTTAAATTCTTTGAATATTATTAACTGATATGAGTTGTATCTGTGTACAGTAAGGTGAATTAAGACAAATTGCTGTAATTACAAAATTCAACAAACCCTTAAATATAAGCAAAATATTCAGGATGCCTGATATCTGAAATAAAACAGAAAATGCTGGAGAGATTCAGAGGTCTGGTATCATCTGTGGAGAGAGAAACCTTTGAGTACAGTATGACTCTACTTCAGAACTGAAAAGGGATGGAAACGAATGTTTTTGACAGAGGGGGAGGAGGAGTGAGTACAACAGATAGTGAGGATGCCCAGGGCAAAAGACAAAGGGAGTGCTAATGGTGGCAAAGGAAGGATAAGATGTACAATAAGTGTAAATGTTAGGTGTGTAAAGGAGAAAAATAGTCTACTTTGCTAGGAACAAGAAAAATACACAAACAAGACCAGCCTGGGGATGGAAGGAGCAAGATAGAGGACCAATCATACTGTGAACACCTTAAATAAAATGTTTTCCAAATTATTATTTGTCGACTGGAAAACTGTAAAGTAAATAATAACTATTGTAAATGTAGAGGACTTCGGATGAGTTTAAAATGTTCATGCAATGAATTTAGAAAGGCACATTTCTAACTCTTGAAAGTGTACCCTAGTATGTTTTACTATGTGTAACTGTTTTGTTTTTACCTATTGTTTTTAGGTACTGTGTTGAGATTGTGTTTCTGAAGACTTTAGTTTAGTTATAGATTTTTATAGGCTCTAGACTGGAATTCAACCGGCTAGTCATTTTACAAATAATTTGCAGTATTTATATAGCTGCTTTGGATACTTGTAAAAATTACTCAGAGATGTTCATGGGCTATTCAATGCATTTCAAATGTTATAATAATGTTTGTGATTCTTTTTCAGAAAATCCATGATGGGTGAGGAGGAAAGCGGGTAAGGAGGGTATGAGTGAGAGATCCATGTTAAATGGGTGACTGCTTATTCTGAAATTATATGCCCCACTTTGCCTAATTTTGGATATCCAGTGTTAGATCTCATATTTTCAATGAGTCTGAGGAGCGGGGCAGATTCAGATTACCTTTATTCCGATTTATCTGTCAGTTACAGCACAGCAAAAAAGGCACAGAAAAAGCTTCAGAATGCTTTAACTGATACAATTTAAACTGAGAGTACACATGATCCTCCCCCCTTGGATTACTATTGGTCAGCAAAGCCGAGTTGTCCCTCTGTAATTGGCTCTCTGCTTAATTTAAGCTTGCCTCAGCAAAATGGCGAAGAGATAGACCAGGCCATTTTACCACCTACAAATTGCAAGCAGGAGTTTACCCGGGTCAGAAGGTCCATTCCCAAGAGAGCTTGTTCCACCAGTCCTACCCAAACCGAGATCATTAATTCATGCAACCCCAATTCAATAAACACCGGACATGTTCTTTTAATAGAAAGACCTTCGCTTCTCGCTCCATATGCTGTTAGTGTTTTCCAGTCCAAAGGTGGCAATTTTCCATAAACCAGAGATAAACGGGTTAATTCTGCTCCCATATCCAAAAGACAGCTCATTTCTTGGTTGCCCACCCTCATAAGGATATAAATTTCATCCTCTTGTTGTACTGGAACCATCAGGCGTACAGTGAGGGAGAGGGCAGGATCCTCTAGTTTTTTTGTTATTTTCAACATTTCCTTCTGTTGTTCCGCAGTCGTGTTCTCGATCCTGTTTATCAACAATTGTTCTGGAGAGGAGTTTGATCCTGGTTTAGAGCTGCCTCGCAGACCATCTCAATGGTCTCATCTCTTAGCCCTACAAGCCTTTGTCCAATGTCTTTCTTTGCAGCAATAATGACATTTGTCAGGTGTGAGGGTCATTGCTGACAATTGTTTCTTACTTGGTTTTCCTCCTGTGTCTTGCATTACTCTCACCTTAGCACCCGTGTCCCTGTCCAGCCTATGGCACCAATGGGCCCGATTTCCCACTGTCACTAGATCATCCTCCCAGTTATGATGGGCTACTTTCAACATTAGCTAGTTCCAGCTTCATTCCTGCCACAAAGGCAGCATTTAGTGGTCCCAGACTACTGATCATTGAGTACCCTCAAGTCAAATCCAGAGTGATCTGACAATGCTACCTTATTAATCAAATAATCCAATATAATCAAATGGATCCTCATTCATTTTTTAGTGTATGTGTCATCGCCTTTGTCCAATCTGTCTTTGGGGGACAAATGCCTTGCCACCAATTTCACATTGCATCCCACCCTCTGTCTAAATTTTGTACGTCCTCGCCCAATCCTTTGTATATTCTCATACTCAATCCTTTACCTTCGCTCAGAGTTATTAGTACTGACAACATTTGGACCCCATCTATCAGGTGCAGATTGTAAATACTCCTCAGCCATTCCACCTACTCCGATGTTTTCATTCCCCCCTTTTTAGGGTTGGGTATCTCTCTAGACCATTTATCTATCTTTTCTCAGTCTGCAAGCATATGGTAGTAATATTTTCTATAAATGTAAGTGGTGGTGGTGGCCCCACTGCCTCTGTATTCTCTCTCTTGTTTTAACTTTCGCTCTTTTATTTTACAGGGGAGCAAGCTGTTGTTTGGTGTCTTCTTCTGAGTCACCAGAGGTGTCTGAATCTGTGTCTAAACTGGCCCACCACTTTTGTGCCCTCTGTTGGCCCTTGGCCAATTGGTTTAAACAGGGGTATCCGGGCCACTCTTCCCTTTAGGGTCAGGGGTTTGTCAGGCTCTTTAGATACATGTTTCTGGAGTTTCTTGTTTTCTGACTTTAACTCGTCACATTTTCTTTTAGATTCCTCTGTTTCCTTTTCAGCCCTTGATAATTCTTTACACTCCATTTTTAAATGTTCTTTGATGCTGGTTAAATCTTGCTCATATTGACAATGTGCTATAATTTTGTTTGGCTGTCAGACCTGTCCCATCACAGCGAGGGACCACCTTACTTGTTCTTTCTCTTTCATACTGGCTGTTTTTCCCCAGACCCTTTTAATATCACCCAGGGACCAATGTCCTGTGCAGGTATTGTAATTTTGTCTGATTTTGAGAGGTTTTAGGAAGGTCAAATTGTTGTTATATATTTTCCTTTAATTTCGGTAGAATTTAATCTTGTGATGTCAGGTGGGACCAGCTCACCCTTGATAGTTGTTGGCAGTTCTGTATTCTTATCATCTGCCATTGTGATAATTATGAGTCTCAAGTCGTGAGCTTAATTAGCCTTTGTCAGAGACTATGACCTCAGTTCTGTTATTTAATGGAACTCGAACTTGCCTACCTTGCAGGAATTCAGAATCGTGTGAAGAAAGAGACCATCAAGTTTATTCATTTGACCAAGGACTTTTAGTAGGAGGAGTCCTTACCTCTATAGGTCTCTAGTCTACAGTCAGGTCTGGGTTCCTTCAATGATCCTGCCAACTACGCCAAATTGTTAGATCTCATTTTTTCAATGAGAGTCTGAGTCACAGGGCAGATTCAGATGACATTTATTGTAATTTAACCTTCAGTTACAGCACGGTAAAAAAGTCACACAAAAAGCTTCAGAATGTCTTAACTTAAACAATATCGAATGCACACACACACCCCACCACCGCCCCCACCCCCAGCCGATTATTATTGGTCAGCGGAGCCGAGTTGTCCCTCTGTAATTGGCTGCCTGGTATAACTTAAGCTTGTCTCAGCAAAACGACAAAGAGATAGACAGGCTTGTGGTCCAATTCCAGTCCTTCATGATGTCGTCCAGTCTGTTCTCTCCTTTCTTGAGGCTTTTCACTACGGATAACATTTGCCAGCCGCACCGTGTTAACTACCAATTAATTGGATACTTGTTCATTACAGGAAATAATATTGATTTTTGACCATTTTCAATGAAGCTATGTGGTTACACCTCATGTTAGAATTCCTTAACTAACAAGTTGTGTCTCAATGTGTTCATTCAATCAACATTCTAAGATCTGCTAATCTCTGTATTCATTCCTCCCTGTAACTTAAAGTTTAAAACTGAGATAGAAAGAAAGTTAGAAAATGTTCATAAGTGAGCGAGAGAGAGAGTAAACCAAGCTGTCTGTACCATGTTCACTGAACTAACTGTTAACTATTTGTGGTCTGGTTTGAATCTTTTCCTTTAGTGCTTTTGTCTAACTAATTCAGATCAATGATTATTGATTTAAAAACTAATTAGTGTGAGATGTTCTGATTCAAAGTCAAATGTTAAATATTATTTATGTCTTACAAAGCTGCTATTGTTCTACTTGTGATTAATCAGATGTTATACATTAGCTGAATCAAATGTTAAATGTTTAATATCTATATCTCCTGCACATTCAGCAACTTTAGATAAGTTGTTGTCAGTCCTGTTCTGCTGCATTAGCCATGGGCAGCTGTCAGCCATTTTGTGAGCTCAATTATGGGCAGCCCAAAAGGGAGGGGAAACATCCTCTTCGCAATTAATCTTGTTAAGCCCCCTCATATCTTATTTATTTCAAACAAGATTACATCACATTATTCTTAAACTCTCATGATTTCAGTCACATTCTAATTAATATTTCCTCTTTAGGTAGATCCTTAATCCTGGAATCAATCCCGTGAACATTCTTCGAACAGCGTCCTGTGTAAATAGATTCCTCCTTAAACAAGGTGGCTAACACCGTATACAATATCTCTAGGTAAGGTCTCACAGACAGCTTGTTTCAACTTACTCAATTCTCCTGCTTTAAAAGCCAACATTCCATGTTTCCTCTTAATTACTTGGTGTACCTTCATGCTAATTAATGAATAAATTTGGCTACAAAGCAATCAGTCCTTCATCCAAATTATTAGTATTGATTGTAAGTATTTTAGCTGTCAGTACTGATTTTCTGAGGCACCATCCAATTACAGATTGCCAATTTGAAAATAACTCATTTATGCTGAATTTCTATTTGCTCCTCGTTAGCCAATTATCCTTTGTCTTATCTATGTGAATATATCAGCATCAGCACCATGAGCTCTTATGCACTGGCTTTTAATGTGGCACCTCACTGAGTATCCTTTGAAAATTCAGATGTATTACATTCACCATCTCTTCCTTATACATCCTACTTGTTATATCTTCAAAGAACTCTAATAAATTTGTCAAATATTATTTCCTTTTATAAAAAACTGTTGACTTTGCTTGTCTACGATATTGTAACCATCCAGCTATATTTTTCTTAATAAGGAATTTCAGCATTTCTTGTTGACAGATGTTAAATCAACTAGGCTGTCTTCTAGCTTCCAGTTTCCCTCCATTCTTAAATAGCGTATTACATTTGTGGGTTTCCAACATTCTTCCACAATCATTCCCTTGACTTTCCATGAGCCAATCTCCAAGTGAGACTATGGCCCAATCCCAGGAGTGTAATAACACAGAACCCAATCCTAAAAGGCCCAGTGTCCCAACCCCTGGACTGAAACTGAATGAAATTTTTGGCTGACTGTGGTGACCCCTTAGACACATGACAGTCTCTTGACTTGATTAATGACTACTCAACTTAGACCTTGAGACATGGTCATTAGGTTGAAGGACACACAATGTGTTTGCTGCATAAGCTGTTGGCACATCATGCAGCTGTGAAATTAATGTAGTGCAATGTCTTCCAGCAACATGTCCATCCCTTGAGCGATTGTTGTGTTTGTGCTAAATCATTACACTTGTGTTAAAAGGCAAGGTAAGACAGAAATAATGGGAACCTATTAGTTCTGAATGAACTGGCAATGCACAAAAAGGAAAGGCAGCTATGAGCATCCAAGTAGACACAAAGTGAGTGAGTGCTAAAAGCCTTGACAAAGCATCCTGATCTGATGCATGATGTGGATGCCTCTCCTTGCGTAAAATCTATTTAGAAACAGCATTGCAATTTAAATTGTCAGTGAGCTCCAGTGTACAGTATTGAAGTGTTGAACTGCATTAAGTGAATCATGAACTATGTCGTGATGATGCAGTGAGGCTGTTTTTCGCCCAATATAACCTCCATGGGCACGGAGCAGGCAGTCACTGCTCATGGAGGGTGGCCTGGGGTGCTGGGAAATGCCAGTCAAAATGGAAATCCCGAAACGATGTTGGTGAGCTGCAGCTATTAGGTACCCATTTAGAATTTGATGTTGGGAACTGTTACTAGCTAGGTTCTCTCCACTACATGGGATAATAACAACTTGCATATAAATGAGATGAAATTGGGTAATAATGGAATGGTAATGCATTCAAATAAGCCCCTTGTCACTCACTAGCAAGATTCTCATTTAGCCATTAAAGCATTGGGTGGAAAATTGGACTTTTCTCCTTAATGTTGAGCATCTCATTTTTCTGTTCTTGCTGTATATACCCAATTGACTCCATAGTGTTCACATTATTCAGAGGCTGGGGTAATTTTGCTCATAATCTATTTCCTCCCATTTTTTAGCCATCCTATGCTGGCTTCTAAAATTTTTCAGAATCTTCTGGTCTATCATGACTCTTTACAACATTGCGAGCCTTTTCATTGAAGTAGATACCATCCCTAATTCCATGGTTAACCATTTGTGGGTCATTTTCTCAGTGTTTTTCCTTCTCAATGGAACATATCTTTGTTCAGAATTTATGAAATAACCCCCAAAATGTCTGCCATTACTTATCTATGTCATTATCTTTTAATCTAGTTCCCTAATTCATTTTAGTTACCTTTGTCTAAGTTTTCTTTATAAAAAAATTAAATTAGCTTAGTGATTTATTTCAGGTCGAGTTTCACAATCTTATGGTGAATGTGAGACTTTGCCATGATGTGATTACTTTTGTCTAAACAATCTTTTAATGTAAGATCATTGATAAATCTTGTTTCATTATACATTGTCAGATCCAAAATGGCCTGTTCCCTGGTTTGTTTCACAATGTATTGCTTGAGAAAAATTTTCTGAACGTGCTCTACCCCTCTAACTGTATTATTCCTTACCCAATCTGAAAGGTTCCTGTACCATTATGTGTGGGCATTCTTCATACAGTTCCTGATGATGACCGTACAGGTTGCAAGAAGCTAGTACCTGTTGGATAAGCACGTTGTCTGAAGCTCATCTAGTGTTGCTTTCTGGATCCTCATACTTGCCTCATTCATACTCTTTCCCTGCTGTCTTTGGCCATGTTTAGGTTGGAAGTATTTAACAGAAGGTTTGCGATTGCCTCATGAAATAAAGTATCCAGATAATTTTCTTCCTCACTGAAAGATTGTTGTATCTGAAATTCTGACTGTTGTTCATCAGCTCTGAGCTGAAGTGCCTCAGATTTGCTATATATACTTCAGATGTACCTTCTTAACCTCATTCCTTGCCTGAGGTTAAGCTCACCACCACTCATCTTTCTCTGTTGTGAGAACAGCCTGTGGTGCACTGGGACTATGGGGACTTTTGACTTCAGTGGAAGTGGTTTGGGGGTCAGCTGTCCACAGAAGCAGGCTGATTATCATCATCTGTGCTTTGTTGCTCAATAAATGTTGCAACATTTCTTTCCAATGATAGCCATGCAAGACACCAATCACAAAGTTTTAAATTTGATATTCACATCGATTACTTAGAAACTAACTCAGAATTAGTAGAAGCTTTATCATGGGTCTAGAGAGATTAGTTATTTGCAATGTGCATCTCCTAGTCTACAATAACTTCACGTGCTGGGTAGTGAAGCTTAAAAGTTTCAGACTTCAGTTAAGAATGTATCAAATATTATTAACCTTGGGACTAAAGAACAGAAGTAAAACTTTTTTCAGTCTGTTATATCCTTCTGGCTGTGGTTTTAATAAAACAATTGCTTTGCCTGGATTCTGCTATTGTCAGTTTTATCAACTTATCTGACTCAAACCAGTCCTTCACTGAGCACTGAATCCAATCTACAGGTTCAAATTATATTGTAAATTGAGACACAATCATTTAAAGTTTCGTAAACATGGCACAAGGATGATATGAAATTAGATTCTGCAACTTCTGAACCAGCAACTGTTACCTTATCAAATATAGACTATTCTGCTATTCAGTGGAGCTGTAAAATTATACTGTTAATAACATTGTAAATTGGTCTCTGAAAACATCTTGTAATATTGTAACTGTCACCAATCATCTTGTCACATGGATGGTGCTACAGTATAATAAAAAGAACCGTGGATAGTTAAGACACAAAAAGGATTGTAATTTAATCAAAATTGTCCAAACTCCTGTCCACCCACTCTATCCAATATCCCCTGTCAGTAAATTTTTCAATAAGTCCATCAATCCTCTTTTAAGCAAATTCCAGGCAATCTACACCGTCTATTAATCTGTAAAATATCTACTCTGATCACTTATTCACCCTTCCATCTAAAATCTTAACCTACATGATTGCATGATCAGATAACTGGTTCAATGGGACCACAGTACCTGGTTAAAAAATTTGTCACATTCCTCAGCTGTCCAAATATTGAGACAGTGAATGGAAGTGGCCTCACAGCTACTTCTATAACAAAACCCAGGCTTATGAATTCCTCCAGACCCCTGCTGTAATTTTGACAGAACATCAGTGGAACCTCCACTGAAACAAGGTAAATAGCTCTTTTTAACACTTGCTCTGTTTCTCAGAAGTTACTCCAATGATTTATTGAAGTTATGGTAATTGAGCCCCAGTGACTCGCTGATTGGGAAGGCAGGAAATCTGGTGACATGAAGGACACCAGTTAAGATGCATTTCCTTCACCTGCTCTCACCCCAATCCCTCTCGCTTTAGAACCATGAAAGGTAATTCTTTGTTCTCATCTCCCATCTCACCAACTTCCATATTCAGCAGATCACCTGCCACTACCACCACATCCAGTGTGATACCATCACCAACCACATATCCCTTCTCTTCTCCCTTCAGCTTTCCAAACAGACCATTCCCTCAAGGTTATCTTGGCCCACTCTCCGATTAACCCACAATACACTGTTCTTTTCCATGAATCATTTTTGTGCAAATGCCAATCATATACCTTTATCTCCTCCATCCATAGGTCCCAAACACTCTTTTCAGGTGAACCAGTGATTTATGTGCACTTATCTCAATATAGTATACTGCTTCCACAGCTCACAGGGCAGTCTGTTCTACACTGCGTTGACTAAAGATGGTTGTTTTGTAGAACATGTCTATTAGGTCCTCAATTATGCCTCTGAGTTTCTGGTGGACTACCATCTTAATTCTTCACCTTAGCTCATTCTAACTTTGACCTACTGCAGTGTTCCAATAAATTTCAAAGCAAGCTTGAAGACCAGCACCCTATCTTTCAGTTAGCTAATTTACAGGTTTCTAGACTCAACAAATTCAGACAGTAATCTCTGCTCCTGTTCTGCCAACATCTCTTTGTATGTCTTGGTATTAATCTTTTTTTTTGCTTTTTTTTTTGCTTTAAGACACCAACTGTTTATTAATCTGCCATTTACACCTTCTCTGGATCCAATTTTTCCTTTTTTTTCCCATTATCACTCCTTTTAGCTTTGCTCTACTCACAGTTATCGATTATGACCAGACTTTGGGAGCCATGCTGAGATTAAATAATGTTTTACAAACTTACGACATTTAAAAAACTGCTCAATCATGATAACCTGATCAATACATTCAAAGTACTCAAGTACAGATACCTAATTTTAAAAAAAATTCACTTTCTTGACTCCACATTAAAGAGAATTAATCCTTTAACAATTTCTATGAGCTGCCAACCAAACTGCGACTCCACAGCACACCACTGTGATAACAACAGCAAATATTAAGTATTTATGACAGCACTTAGGGCTATATTAACAAATAGATATTGAAATTGCTGGAACAGATTTTTCTGAACTCACAGGCACAGGTAGAAAATTTTCTTTTCAACTTTTAAAGGGCAACCTATTTAACATGACAGCTTAATAGTCCCACAGATTTTATTCACACTTCACAAGCATTTACATCTAGTCCAAAAATTTGAAATTCACAGTGTGGGAATAAGGCCATTGCTCCGGTCAAAATAGGCGTTTGGGGATCTTAGGTTTACACATTCAGACAATGACACACTCTTGGCTCTTGACAGAAAGAGAATCTTTCGGAAATAGGTAAAATGTACTGCCATGTATGGGCTTGGAGTGATGAGAGTGAGGTGGTGAGGTTTAGAGAGTGTAACAGTGAAGAGAACAACTTGGAAAAGTACCAGAGAATTGAGGTGGCCCTTTTATAAAGCCCACCTCTCCACTCAACAGTCCACGGTGGCTGCTTCCAAACCACATCCTGGGATTGCAGGCTCAGCTCTATCCTGCATGTACTTATTCCCCTGAAATAAAGACCCAATTCAGGGTACTTTTTACTAAAGCAAGTGTCCAAACTCTCTGCATGTGCCATGGGAGCCCAAGTCCATGTCTTTCCTTGTAGATATGGCAGGACCAGACCCAAAACGTCAGCTTTCCTGCTCCTCTGATGCTGCTTGGCCTGCTGTGTTCATCCAGCTCTACACCTTGTTATCTCAGATTCTCCAGCATCGGCAGTTCCTACTATCTCTAGTGAACTAGACGGGCTTTTTTTTGACAGTCAACAATGGCTTCATGTTCATCATTAGATTCTTAATTCCAGAGATTTACTGAATTCAAATTCCACCATCTGTCATCACAGGATTCAAACCTGGATCCCCTGGTCATTATCTGGGTCTCTGGATTAACAGTCCAGCAGTAATACCAGTAGGCCATCATCTCCCTTCCTCTTCATACTTCAGATTAAAGAACTAGATTCACTTCCAAAGATGCCTGCACAAGCGAGTCTGCATCTTTAAAGGACCTAATGGATACAACATGACACCTGCAAATTAGAAATGCAGTCAGAACAGGATCATATAGGTTCCCACTCAATGTTGACCCAGTTTCTCCTAAGCAGGGGAATTTAAAGATCAAAGGTATGTGCCTGGGGTGTTTTCTGAGTTTTCTCCAGCAACAGTGTAAAAATGTGTCTTACCAACAGTTTAGTTTGCAGTTAAGTTGAGTGGCCCACCTTTCATGGGATATTGTGAGGGACATTTTGTGGATTTCCTTCACTTTTACAATGAATGCAAAAATTATTGTTAAATATAGTTCAACCTTTTCTTTCAGTACAGAAATAGTTTCTCCAGGGGCTAAGCTAGTAATCTCAGAAAAATATAATTGAAATAAGAAGTCAAATAACTAGTCTAAAATGTTTCCTTCTGACATTTCCTAAAATAAATGGAAAATGGAGGATAAGAGTGCAGTTAGTGGTTGGGGTTGTGCGGTAGGTAGAGTAAAATGTGAGGTAGAGGGGAAGGAAAATGAATGCAAGTAGAGGCGGGTTAAATAGCAGCAAGAAAAGGGGGAGAAAGATTGCAAGCTAGTGAGGAAGACAGAGTGTAAAGTGAAAGGTAATGCAGAAGATTGCCTGAGGGAAGAAATGAGGTAAAGGTGGAATTGGAGGCTGAAGAGAGAGAGGAATATATAGGAGGGATGACAGGCAAGTGAGAAAACTAAAAATAATTGAATTGAGGTGCATCAATTTTGCTGCTACGATCTGCTTAGATTTAATCAATAAATTCTATTATGGTGATGCACATTACATAATATTAGCTCTCAAATATTCCTAATATTCCATAAAATCCTTCTACACCAACAAATTTTAAGTAAATAGCTTTTCTCAATGTTGGTATGCTGTGTGCCCATTTAAGAAGTAATTGCTGTGTGTATTGGCTAATAAAAGCACACTGTACTGGGTTATTGCCAAAATGACAGGTGGTAACATTTGCACAGTAACAGATATTAATACCCTGTTTACAATGCCAAAATAGAATTCAATGCCTTTCTTTAAACAGCCAACGTATTTTCTACACATGAAGGAAATGTTTCACCTCAACATCATCTCTCGATGTAGCATGCCTAAAGTAACTCAAACAGCTCAGATGTTTGTGTCAATTTTTTTGTACTCACCAATGGGTGAGAAATCTACTACATAAATGGATCAACTAGCAAACCTGAAAAACCAAAACAAAAGTAGTCACGGATAACAAAGAAGTTCAAAGCATACAATGTATATCAGAATGGTGCATCTTCCAGATCACTCTTGTAACTCGATGGATATGATTAATGATGACTGCCAACTGATTTGGCAACTTGTCAGCTCAGTAACTATGCTGAATGATAAACTAGAAATTTATTAACAAGAAATACACAAGCATCCAATACAATTACATCTTTTAACAATGCTTATATGGATAGAATATATCGGAACTCTTTGCAGTAGATTAAGTCATTTGTTGAGAATAAATATCATTGCTATGATACATAAAACTCGATTAAAATCATGGCAAATACTTAATATGCACAAGATGACTATTTGGCAATGAAAAAATATATTAAACATGTTAATAAACTGCAATTCATCCATATCTTTTCAGGAAATCATGAAATGTCAACAATTTTTCAAAATTCATTCATGGGATGTGGGCACCACTGGCTGGCCAGCATTTCTGGATTAAACCTAGTTGTCCTTCAGAAGGCGGTGGTGAGCTGCCTTCTTAAACCACTGCAATCCACATGCTGTAGATTGACCCACAAGGAGAGGGAATTCTGGGATTTTGACCAAGTGACAGTGAAGGAAAGCCAACATATTTCCCAGTCAGGACGTTAAGTGGCTTGGAGGGGAACTTGCAGATTGTGGTGCTCCCATGTATCTCCTGCCTTTGTCCTTACAGATGAAAGTGGCCATAAGTTTCAAAGGTGCTATCTATGGATCTTTGGTGAATTTTAAACATTAAGACAGTTAACATAATTCAGAACTGGTGAATCATCTATCTTGTTTATGTTAACACATGCTGTGAAATAAGTTGTTTGGCTAATTAACCATTAACTAAGAATGTTATTAGAATGAAAGTTAAATCTTTTCATACGTTTTCTACATTAATTCATTGCTATATTCAAATTTGTATTTAAGCTGTGACTAACTAATACATCCTTAGGTACCAGGAGAATCTGGTTACTGTAGATGCGGGAATTTTAACTACATTATACAGCAATGCGTCGTGCCTCTATGGGCTCATACTGGAAAAATCATCTGATGACTAAAGCAATTGGCCAAGAATGTCTTTGGCAGGATATCTATGCTCCCCTTTTGATCCAGTATCCCTGCCTGACAACTGACAAATGTAAAAGTGAAGGGAGTATAGATGAAATGCTTTGTCAAATGCTATTTCCCGTAACTCAGTGGCACCTGGGTCAGAGGTTGCTGTCAAGCATCCTCTACATATCTAAACTGATATGGTTAGAGGACAGCACATGCTAACTGGAAGAATCTACACTTCTCTACACTGCAATGAGTTGTACCATAAAAACTGCTCTGCCTGAAAGAATGCTAGCACGGATGAGGTGGACTTAAATGTGACCTGCCAAGAATAGGATAAATCTGAGGCATGTCATTGATAACAAAGAGAGAAAGTACACACTTCCAACATAGTGCAGTAAGCGTAAAGATCTCCCATCATCAGAAAGAGTGCCCAGCTATAGGAATGTCAAAGGACGGAGTTCTCAACCCTTGACATCTGTAACAAGGAATGAAATGTTATGATCAATCCATCAATATGCAACAAGGGTTGGAGGTCATTATCCTCCCAGATCTGTGGAGGACCTTTGGAGTGTAATTGTTGGAGAAAAGACAAAAGAATTTATTTGAAGGAACCTAAAGACTTGATGAACACAACAGCAAAGCCTGTTCCCCAGCCAGCCAAGGGGTTACATTACGTGATACAGAACAAGTTCAGCATTTTGGTCATTAGCTACTTGCTCTTGCTGTTGTTTATATTGAGCTTTGCATCTAGTTATTGTAATATTAACAAGCGATTCACTGTTCCTAGTTAGTTTTCAGAGAAACATAGAAGATAAGAGCAGGGGGAGGCTATTCAGCCCTTTGAGTCTGCTCCACCATTCATCACGAACATGGCTGAACGTTCAATTCATCAACCTAATCCTGCTTTTTCCCCATGACCTTTGATCCCATTCACCCCAAGTGCTACATCTAGCCACCTCTTGAATACATTCAATTTTTTGGCATCAACTACTTCCTGTGATAATGAATTCCACAGGCTCACCACTCTTTGGGTGAAGAAATGTCTCCTCATCTCCATCCTAAATGGTCTACCCTGAATCCTCAGACTGTGACCCCTGCGTCTGGACACACCCACCATTGGGAACATCCTCCCTAGACTTCTACCGTGTCTAGTCCTGTTAGAATTTTATAAGTGTCTATGAGATCCCCCTTCATTCATCTGAACTCCAGTGCAAGCAATCCTAACCTAGTCATCTCTCCTCATACGTCAGTCCCACCGTCCCTGGAATCAGCCTGATAACTAATTAAACTGTTGAACTCATCAGAAGACATGCCAAGGTTAGATCCTTGGGCCTTTAACAAGTGTCTAGTCTGGGTCGTATTTCCTTATTTGCGAAACATTAACATGGCATCAAGGTTCAGTGCCAGTTACCATTCTTCCCTGCTCCTCATAACATTGTGGGCTGGAGTAGGTTTGGGGTAATTTTGGCAAACTACGTAGGATCTTCTTCCAATGTCAATGAGCTACATGAAAGGCACTTGAGAAAGTTTCAAAATAGCCTTTTGGGAAAATGAGTAACAGGTTTTGATCACTATTAAATTGTAAATAATTCAAAATTTTTCTGATGTTTAAATATCACTGTGAATTCAAACATTAAAAATGTTCCAGGCTAAGTGTTTGCACTTTCAACTATTTCTAATAAATAATTTAACAACTTGAACACAAAAATCAAGGCTGACACTCTAATGTGATACTGGGTGCTGCAACGTCAAATGTGCCACCCTTCTCTTAAAGTGTTAATGGGGTCCCAACTGTCCTCTGAGGTGGACATAAAAGATCCCACGGCACTATTTCAAAGAAGAGCAGGGGAGTTATCCCTGGCTTCCTGACAACTATTTGTCTCCCACCTAAAATATTTTAAATCCTTGTCACCTTACTGCTTATGGGAGCTCACTGTGATCAAATTGATTGCTTTATTTCCTATACCACAACAATGACTCTACCTCAAAAGTAGACTCTACACTACATGATCAGGTATAAAATGCTTTGACATCTGTTGTTGCAAAAGGTGCAACATTAATGCAAGCTTTTTTCTCTCCCTGTTTATCCTGATTAATAATTGAAAGCTGTAATAACTATCATTAAATAGTTACAATAGCAGCATTTTCTAGCTGCGTGCCAGCTGGGTAAGTGGCAAGGATAGAATGCCAGCTAGCAGAGGAAGGATGCCAGATGAATAGAATGCCAAGTAGGATGGGGGTAGGGTGCCAGGGTACAAAGTAAATAATGCAGTGTTGAGATGAGGCCAGGATAAGTAGGAGAAATTGGGTCCAATGGAGGCTGGACCCTGCAAAAGGGGTTGGGGGGGGGGGGTGCAGGCAGAGGGGTCCTTGTCTGGTCCTGTGGATGGGCAGTCAGGTCTGGTAGGGGTTGTTGGCAGGTTTGGTCTGTTAGTCGGAGGGATGGTAGCAGGGGCAAGACCATACGATATAGGAGTCAAATTAGGCTATTCGAACCATCGAATCTGTTCTGCCATTCAATCATGGCTGATATGTTTCTCAAACCCCTTCTCCTGCCTACTCCCCTTAAACCTTCCCTTACTAATTAAGATCCTATCTATCCACCTTAAATACTCTAAATGAAAGGACAGATGCAGCAGGGATTGGTGGGGGAGAGGGGACATCTATCCAGCCGGGGGTGGGGGATTGAGGAAGAGGTTAGGTCCTTGAGAGGTGCCAGTGTCTAGTGGATACATTTCGGGTGTGGGTTAAGTGTGGGATCAGTTTAATAGTTACTCAGGAGTCAGACAATGTACTTAATAATCTAGCCTTTTCTGACTAAATTATTTACCTAATTTTATCAGAATCCTCTTAAATCTCTAATTTAAATGGAGACTTTTGGAAGTGTTGCAGGCATGAAAAACAGGGGAACGTTTAGTTTCCTTAGCATGCCTTCAGAGTCTGTTATAATGGGAATTTTGCAGGGTTCCCATGTGCAAATCCTATCTATGTCTGGCCAGTTTAAAATTCAGATCAGTGAATAAAGGATTCCAAAGGCCTGCAATGTCTTAATTTACTTAGTGAATAACTGAGCAATACAAAGTGGTGCTGTCCCCTCTTCAATGCCTACTTAGTGCTGAGATATCCAATGCTCTACAGAAGTCCTGGTTTAAGGACTGGAAAAAAAATTACCCTGCTTTGTATTGCTATTCAGTGATTCTGCTGCAAGTATACATTTATAAATTTCAGTTGCAGGACATGCAACTAGTGTCAGCTATAATTGGACTAATAATAATATCACCGAAAAACAAGTTGTGAGCTGTTGAAATCCACACTAAGGATAAGAGTTTAGATGTAGATCTTGTGTTTGTAGATTCATTCCAGGAAAGCATAATCAGGAACATATATGGCAACACAGTGCAGGGGAACACATATTATAGTTGGTGGTATAATACAGACCAAAAGTCTAGAATGATAATGCAATAGATAAATCTTTGGCAGTACGTTACTATTATTGTTATTAGCCTGTGCGATGAGATTGTACATTTGGCATATATCAGATCAAATTGGCTGTTATTAAATGTGTGGGAACACAAGAGTTAAGCGAGTGGAAAACAGTAATGGTTAACTTGCCTTCACAAACACTTAAACAGAAATGAAATGTCTTAAAATGGATTTGGGCAAAATAAATTACCGAGAAACCAGTAATTATCATAGGTCAAGAAGCAGGTCATGGTACCAATACCTATGATTTTAGAGATAGTCAGATAGAACCATATTGAGGGAATCTTGAAACTTCTGATTTCATATTTGTGATCAGGAATTGAGGGTACTTTCGAATCAACCTGTTTAGTGATGTCATTACACATCTCTGGAGCAAGTGGGGCACTACTCCTGCACCACAACAGCCCCTCAGGAAGTGAAGACTCTGCATCTCTTTATAGATCTTCTAACAGTCAAAAGGACATTTTGCATGGGGATCCTGTCCAAGAGGGGCAATGTGAGGCATAGAAAAAAATCATACATTTCCTTTCTTTTTGGCTGCACAGCTGGTCATAGGCTAATGAATCAGAAGTTAGTTTTTTTAGACCAATGCTCCAAATGGGAGCAGGAATAAGTATGATGAAAGGTGTGATTTCAACGTTTCATAAACAACACATTTTAAATTCAACCTACAAATTTGGTAATGAAGGAGAATTTTGAATACCTGTGAAAAGGATGGTGTTGGGGAATAGATGGGGTGTTGTTTTGCCAGGTGTTTGAAAACCTTTTCATTTGTGATACATAGAAAAAGAAATCAACCTATCTATCTTTCACACAAACATGTTTCATTGTTAAACAAGCAAGACTGCAGATTGGTGTTTCAGTAAGAGACCACCATATTTATAGAAAAAAGAAACAAGCCAGATTTAATTCTGGGATCTGACTTGCCCAGTAATAATATCAGCTAGGATCATAACATTAGGATATTGCGAGTATTGTTCAAGGAACATGAAACACATTCAGTCTCAGAATTAAAAGAGAGAATGGTTTGCATTGCCCTTAACTTTGCATGTAAATTAATCAATCAGGTGATTTACTAATGGCGATGAAAAATACCACAGCCGATTTGGTGACGTGATAGAAAAAAAGTTCAGTTGTGCATTTGAGCACTTGTACGTTCAAACAAAAAAAGAGAGATATGCTTGTTTTCCTGTAGGTTAAAATTAGAAGGCCTTGCTGCTTGAGTGAAGGCCGAAAGCCAACACTGGGAGATTATGCACGATTCAACTGGGAGAGCATTTCCTGACACCTGGACATGTAAAAATTTGCCCTTAGTTTAAACTAAGACTGGTAGCTGGATAAAAAGGAGCCAGATAAAAGAAATATTTCTTAACTGAAGAAAAAATTTAATTGCAAGGAATCAGTAATGGGTCCAGCATAATGTTACGCACTTGGTCATCAGCTATCAGTGCATTATTTAGATTCATGTGATTTTGATACATAATTTAATAGTTTGTTCAAAAATTTATAATCCCATGCATTTGGTCACAGACTCAAGTGTTCGGCCGAGTTCAGTCATAAGCAGGTCACATTTCAATCTTTGTTTTATATTACATAGTTTTACTTTTACCCTTGTCGTTACATTATAGCTTTTCCAAGAACTGCCTTGTGGCTTAAAGATAGAAGTTCCACAATAGCAGCTATCAGGACGTTGGCAGTTTCCTTTTAAGTACAGGAAAGGTAAATAGTGAAGCTGTTGAGAACTAGTATGGCACAAAATTCCTCTCTCTCAGCCAGAAGGTATAAGGTTCAAGTCCCACCTGTCCTGGAAGTATGCTGTAACGGCTGACAACTACACTAAAGCTACTTTTAAACAAATAGATAAATAAACCTATCAGAATATCTATCGCATGGAATCACAAAATCATCTTACATTATATAAAAGGGGGTACTGCCATAAGGCTTGTTGGTACTGTCCAGTCCTTGGTTGCTTCAGAAAATTCCTGAACTGTCTTTAATCGCAAAGTGGAATCCAAACAATTTCACAAAGCTCCTCCTCAAACAGGTTGAATTTTCCATTAACACAGTGGTTAAAAATTTAGCTGCTTTAAGTCTATTACATCTCTAACTTTTCCAGCTCTTAATGAGCTCCAGATCATTGACTTAAAATGGTAACTGTTTCACTTGGAGCGTTTCCCGCACTTTGTTTTTATCTTGCAGACCTCCTTACATCAAGGAGGCATGTAAATGTTGTTTGTATCCATGTTCAGAAAGGATAAATCCAGCAAGTGTCAGTGTTAGGGAACCATTTACAGCAAATCGTTTACAAAAATGTGTACCTATAAATGACAGCAAGCACAGACTTGATAAAGGTGTGTTGTCAAAATTGTTTGAACTCTGGTGAAGTAATGCAGAGTTGATAAACATAGTATATTAATGTTCCTTATGTGGACTTTCGAAAGTTCATTTCATAGAGCAAT
Organism: Ginglymostoma cirratum; assembly: GCA_024137785.1. Lineage (NCBI taxonomy): Eukaryota > Metazoa > Chordata > Chondrichthyes > Orectolobiformes > Ginglymostomatidae > Ginglymostoma > Ginglymostoma cirratum. The sequence goes on along the minus strand of JAHRHZ010000140.1, from coordinate 32,210,457 downwards.
ACATGACATTTATTAGCAAAACTGAAATCAATGAGACTAAGGGAGCAGTGGCAGTTGGATGTAAAGTTTTCAATATTTCATTATTATTTATTTTTCAGACTGAAATGTGGAAAGTATACAGCAGTGTCCCCCAGGGATCGACAATTAGATCACTGCTTTTTTCAAAAATATCTATTCATCAGGTGGACTTGGGTAAAAAGAGGGAAAATGTTACAATTTTGCAGGTGACATGAAACTTAGAAATACACAGTGAACGTAATGGGAATACCAGACTTCAAGAGGACACAAACTGGTGAAATGAGCACACACACAGTAGGTGACATTAACATGTGTGAAATGATGCATTTTTGGCAAGATGAGTGAGGAAAGACAATAGAAAATATAGTACAATTTTAAAGGTAGATCTGAAACAAGAAACCTAGGGACAGATGTGCAAACATTTTTATAATGCTCCCATCGGTAATACCACTGCCAACCATTCCAGCCCAAAACTCTTAATTTCTATCTGCTTAAACCATTTCAAAATGCTCCTTAAAACCTCTCTCTATTTTGGTTATGTTGTCCCTATAAATCTTTATGGACTAGCAGCCAAATGTTATTTGATAACACTATGTTTAAGACACAAAATAAATATTTAAAATCTGTGAAATGCATAAATATTTTAAAAAATTCAAATGATATCAGGCTGCAGGACTTCAATTATATGGAGACACTGGGAAAGTTAGATTTTTTTAGTCAGAGAAGGGTCAAAAACTAGTTTTACAGCAACTGGCAACAGGACCAAAGATGTATATTTGTGCTAATGCAAAGAATTACGACAATCTGCCTGAAACAGTGGTAGAGGCAGATTCAATGATAAATGCTGATGAAAAAAACTGCAGATACTGGATGGAAAAAAAGACAAATGGAATCACTTGGACAAAAAACTGGCACAGGCAGATGGACCAAATGGCCTCTTGCTGCACAACATCAACCTCCCAAATACATAAAATTCATTCAATCTAGAAGTATTTTACCTTCCTCACAATATATGACTAACCTGAATTTGCTACCCAATTCAGATCCTCCTCCTTAATGGGCACTAGTTGTGGTACCTAGCTTGGTGACATTAGTTTCGAACCCAGTGCCAATTCTTGGTTCAAAATTCAAAACAGAACAACTTCTTAGAGATACTGATATCCAATTCCTCCCCACCTAGCACTATTTCTAATGCTACTAGAAATGAGAAGTATTTTAAAATCTTAGTTTATTTGCAATTTAGAACTCTGCAGTTATCTAAAGCTTTGTAATATATGGCAAACTTGTAAATATATGAACACAGCCTTTCAACTAAATTTCTTTTTTTTTTTTTTTTTTACAAAGAATAATTATTTGCACAAATTTTTCAAACCTTGGCAGCATTTTGTTTTTTTAAGTGAAGGTCTAGAAAATTGATAGTTGACAGGCATAATTAATGTCCAAATCTAGATTAAGTTTAAGCATTTAATTAAAATGCGCTGTACTCACGTTGAAGTAGCTTTTTAATGAAAATTAGTCTCAAGATATTTATAGCAAGGGATGGCAACATAATTCCGCACTTTACGCATGATACCCAAGCAGGTATACTAATAAAAGATTCTATTGAGATACTTTGGATCAATTTTTTTTAAAAATTCTGGTTTTTCACAGCTGTGTCCAGATGTGGCTCACTGGGCATCAAAAATAAACTTGTTATTTATTTATCAAATAGGTCACAAACATAGAAATAAATGACCATAGCGCACAATTAATTTGCATGCAAATATATTAACAGCACTTTAAGTTACTTGAACTCTGCACAATATAAAGTTAGACCTTTTTACTAATAATTATTTCACCAGATTGTGCTTAAAGTGGTGAACATTTCTTATATTCACTGTGCAATAAAAAGTCACACCATATATAACAGTAATGTTTTATTATAATAAAAGAGGTATAATATTTTACTGTTCTAACATTTGCATTTTGCTCCCTTTGTGCTACCATGTTATTCATGAATTACCAAAGCATGAAAACATCAAAAATGATTTATAATCACTATTCTGTTACCTGACTTTAGACCACATTATTGCCAATGAACAATTTTTAAAATTGACATTATGTATGATGGTGATTGTTCTTTCTATAAAATTCTAACTAGCATTTTCTCCTTTTAAGGTTGAAAGAAGCTCTCCACTTTTTTCCAATTCCTGTAAAACAAAAGTTGTATAATTATTGCATTGCCTCAGAGTCAATTATTATATCAAAAGACATTAACATTCATGATAACATGTCATTAAACACTGTTCACACAGAAATGTATGGTTTCTAAGCTCTTCTCTCCCTATTTTCTTTCCACAGCTGTTGTCCTGTTCAGTTACACTCATGGAAATGTTAATAGGACTGTACACGGTGCTATGTGCATCCTCTGTTACCCATTAATTCAATCACCAGAAAAATGAATCCTAGATTTTTAAAATGGACAGAAGTTTCGATATCATCTCAACTGTAACTAATAGCTATAAAATATTAATATTTTCATGAAAAATTTCTGAGATTTGGTCTCCTAATTCTATTTGGAATGAATGCCAAATCCAGATTTTATATAAACATTTAATTAGGATGCAGTCTATCCAAGCTTTAAGTATATTGTTTTTAAAATGAGAATTGGCATCCAAGATATTTATAGCAATGCACTGCAAAATAATTCAGCATGTTTTATACAATGCCCATGCAGTTATGCCAATAAAAATTTTATTGGGATACTTAGGCAGCACTTTCAAACAAAAAAAAAATGTTGGCATATATGAAATAGAATCTAAAACAATACCACATGATACTACCAGTACTTATGCAAAATCTGTATGTTAACTGATATATAAAGGTCTGATTTATAAAAGAGTAGTGGGATACACCACTATGTGCAATTTTGGCTCTCAGTTCATTTTCCACATAGTTACAACTTTTCTTTGAGTCAATGCTTCTTTAACGTTCTGCCCATTTCCCAACTTCACATGCTATTAATCTGCTCATCAAATATCAATTTTACTGCAAAAAAAGTGACAAGTCAGTTCAAACCATTACACAAGTAATATAACATTTATACCCTTAAAATAACTCTGGAATTCTGCTCTAGAGTACGATTCTTTGAATGAAGTACAATAACAAATCACCCAGGCTCCTTTAACAGCATGTACCAAACCTGCAAACTCTCCCACCAAGAAGAACAAGCCTGAGGCTGCATGTTCCCTTCCAACCCACAGTTCAAACCAGAACTATATTGCTGCCGTTCCTTCACTGTGGCTGACTCAAAATCCTGAAATTCCCTTCCTAACGCTGAACATCTACACTCCAAGGGCAGCAGCAATTCAAGGAGGCAGCTCACCATCACCTTTGAAGACAGCAACAAATGCTGATCTGGCCAACACAGTCCACATCCCATGAATCAATGAACGAATGAATGAAAATCACATCCCGTCACTGTTTTGTTAAATCTTTCCATTCAACATCTATCATTCTCTAGTAGTCAAAGACAAAGAAAGAGTCCTTTTGCCTTGCAATGTTTCAAATGCCACTGCCTCAGCTAATCCGTGCCATTTATTGGCACAATATTGGCCCAGATCTTCCAAATGCAAGCTGCCTTTGAAGATGTGCTACTGGACCCCTTTGAAGTCCTGATGCACCTGGAAGCTTACGCTTCTGTTGAGCAAATTACCCACTATGTGGATGTATTCAAAATAAAAATCCCCATCTCCTAGGTAAGTTTAAAACTTGACGCCATCCCAACCGAGTGACCAAAACTGTTTCCCTTCCACCATCTTCTGCCAACATACACAAATACGCTATCACCACTGTCAACCCCTGCCCGACATCACCACCCAGCTCACTGATTTATTATCTTCCCTCAACCCTATACCTGCCAACCTATTCCATAACCTATTACACTAGTTGCTGTCATTATTGCTCAAAAAAATAGGAGGCCAGCAATTTTGATCCTTTCAGGAGAAAGGCTTTTCACTTTTTTTTGCAGCCTCACCGCAACTATGACATCATTAATTGGCTCTGCTTTAAGACCCTGATCACTGCCAAAACTCTTGGCCTCCATATCTTTTTTAGCTCCAAACAGGATTTTCGCAACTTAACTGCAAAGCAGTTTTCAAAACCCTTAATGTTCTTGTGGTTGGTGAAGTTTATTGCCCCTTCAACAGCTCTTAACCCCCTATGAAGTTTAAATAATCACTGGATTCAGTTTTTCATTTTTATCTGTAATATTAAGATGAACGTGCAGTACAACTTCCTTTTATTCCACCCAAGCCGCAAAAGATGCCTGCCTACAGCTCCTTCCTAGTACTCAGTTGAAAATAACAGCAGGTTCCTCTCACAGATGCTAACTTTACTCTCTCAGGGACACCATATAGTGAAAGTTCATACCCAAGATTAATGATACTTCTGCCTTTTTGCTTTGCCAACATATCAACTAAACCATAAAAGGAACTGAAGAAAGAGCAAGTTCAGATGGTAACATTTGATTTAATTTCTAACTATAAACATGTTTATTATTTTATCCTCAATGGCAAGGGAGTGCTGCATCGTCATTGGTTTCATTTTCAGAAAAGACATTAAATCTGCCCCATCAAGTTGATGAAAATGAGCCAGCATTCATGTATCAACAAAATACCAATGTCCTGTTTTATTCCACTGCTGCGTGTGGCATGTGCTATGTACAAAATGTCTGCCTGTGTCATTGCAGCTATGAAATGCTATGTTAATGCAAAGTTCTTCCTTCCTTTGAAGGAAAAGGGTTTATTTTTCCCGCAGATACAATAAAACAAGGGATATTTCGGTGAAGCCCTTCCAATTTTGTATTTAACAATGTACTAAAGTTACCTTCACAATATCAAGCCCACCAATAAGTTCACCATTCACGTATAATTGTGGGTATGTTGGCCAGTTGGAAAATGTTTTTAATCCCTGCCTCACCTGTAGAAAAAATGTGTACATGAATTAAAGTTAAGATCACCAAGTAATTAGCAGTCCAATACATAAAAGTGGAACACTCAACTTTACTATTCAGCAGTTAGCTATTCTGATTTATTTTTAACTATTGATTGGCTGTTCACATGAGTATTTCAAAGCAGTGACATTTTGCACTTTAGGCCAGATCTGTCACAGGACATATTGTAAGACTTGCAATCTTAAGGCAACAATTGAAAATAAATTAAGTAGCAAATACCCAAAGTGGGAATTTTTTTTAAAAATATGTTAAGAATATCTTAAGAAGATCTTAAAGATATGTTCTTAATTAATCAGTCACTAAGTTCATTTTATATTTCTAGAAAATGGAGGAATCTTCATAATACGCTTAGATTTCAATGTTACGTACAGCAAGAAGTTACTTGCTTTCTGCCACACGTGCACGATGTGATTTGATACTGCCATTTAGTTGCTGACACCTAGTGGCTTTGCAGAAAAATTATAGAGTGACTGCCCGAAACACAGCACATGATAGCTTCTGCACCCAGTTACTGTAACAGTGTGAATACCAATCATAGCACCACCTAAAAGCATAATAGGTAATACAGATAAATACTGACAGTGGTAAAACAGGTCTCCATTAAGAATATCTGATAGAGAAGCTCCCATTTCACTGAAATGGGATGCTGCAACTCATTAATTGTTTTTCGGAATGAAGTTCAGTTCATAGGTCGCACAGCATCCTAGTGAAGATTTCGAATGCTAATAAAAATATATAAAATTTTGGTCATTGCACTATTATGAAACTGTTGCTTTACATAATAAATGGGATCATTTTCCACATCAATGCAGGAGGCAGGAAGGCCCAGCTGGAACTGACATGCCTTATGCTTCCACAGAGCGGAGGCATTCCAATCAGAGGGGTGACACAGAACTCAGATCCATAATTGTTCACTTTACGTACAATAGCTTAGAACATAGCAGAACTTACTTCTTCATCTTCCAAAATGTCGAACGTTTCATACTCAACACTATATTAAGAAAGTAAAATGTTAAACTCCAATTTAACCAGAATAAGTTAATACATTAATTGAATAAACTATATTTGTAGTCCAAATGCTGATACTTACCCAGTTTCATTCAGTATTCCCACAATAGTGCGGCTGAATCCACATTTTGCCAACTAAGAATAAAATTACAAACAACATTGACAACTGTGACTAGGGTCATGTTCTTAATGTTTCTTCTTAAAACGCTTGTTTGGCACCCAAAAAAGCTGAAATATGCCTTGATGTTGTTTCCCCCCCAGATTGTGCAGAATCCTAAGAGTAGTAAGCAGCAAGACAATGGTGGCATAACAAGGCAAGTAGCACCTTCCCCTAACCACACTAAGGAAACTGCAGCTAAAACATGCCTTAAAAGAAGAATAAAATCAATAAGCATTGATTTCTTCATGGTAGCATGTTGAAAACTACTTAAATTTTGACATGGTTTGTTCAGGTCTCACACATGCCACCACTGACAACTATTAGTTGAGAGTGTATACATATTTATACAAAATATTCATGACATAAATCACTATATGAATTTGAGCTGTTAATTAATAAAAGTATACGTACTGCTTTGTTTCCTTTCATAAACAGGACGACTTTTGATTTGTTGATCAGTGCTTTCAACCTAAAAATACAAAGATACTGAATACAAAGTGTTGTGGAATGTAGCTATGGTGTTTTGTGCCACATTTAAATCCAAATGTTTTAAAAGAATCAAGAAACAGGTTAAAAGATTACATTAGGTGTGGTCATGATATTTCTTGCTGCATAAAATACATCAAATCCATTGCAGTAACAACCATTACTTTACCTATCTTCCAATCGCATTTCCTTGTGACAAGTTTTTTCCAGTTCACCAGTTTCAGCTAGCTCCTAGGAGAGAATCTGGGGATTAATATCGATATGCAGAAAGCAAAAAAGTAGTGTTACTGTTAAGCTTTGGTTTAAAGTAATTTTAAAATATCAATTCAGCATATTGCATTCGCAGTCAAAAGATAATGTGAGCTTAATTAGACACTATATTAACACAGTTCAGAAGCCTTTAATCACGTGGATTTTGACAAATTCTAACTAAGCAGTTGACTGCAAACTCACCCGTGAAATACTTTGTTTGATTTAGTTACGGTTTTCTGAAATGACAGCTAGAATTTGTTTAAACCTTTTACAGTAATTTCATTGACCATATATGGGCCACGCTTGTGACTTTTACAGTATTTTTTATGGCATCATGCTTTAGCTTGTGAATTTCAATGTGAGTTGAATTTCAATGGGTGGCTTATGTCCCATAAAGTTATTTGACTGTTTGTTGAACATGCACAACCATCAAGGTTGCATTTTTAATTAGACCCTGTCCATTGTCTAAGACAGTGATCACCTTCTTTTTGGATAACAATCATACTTGTGTGCAATGAAACATCAAAATTACCTACTAAACAGCTGATGAAGTAAGCTTTTTAGAGAGCTACAGTTATGCTTCCTGTATGGCTCTGTCAAAATATTTAATTTTTAAATGAAGAATTTCAGAAATCGAAGAACACTCTTCATTCTTAGGCTAATTATTTTTCACACATGTGGCTGGACTTCATCTTACCAAAGCTACTAGGACAAGCTGTTCTGCCTTGGTTTCAGTAAAAAGCTATAAAGCATACATGTTCGCCACAGGACCCAAATACTACAGTACCAACCTTTACAATATCAAGTCCCCCCACCAGTTCTCCATTCACATACAGTTGAGGATATGTCGGCCAGTTAGAGTAAACTTTTAGGCCCTGACGCACATCTTCATCAGAAAGAATATCAAAGCTGCAAAAACGAATATTATGCTCATTGAGAATTTCCACAATCTTCTTGCTGAAGCCTGCCAAACAAAACAGGATACAAGAGATTAAGATTGATGCAGTTTTGAGAAAATTCAGGCCCAATTTTTGCAGCAGGGAGATGTGCAGCATTACTAACCTAAAGATGTTCGATCTGATGTTACTTTAGATATAGAGTCTTTCAGTTGTACTGGAACTGCACCCACCACAGTTGACCCAGCATAGTATGGTTAGGGATCATGGCAGTCAACTGATCATAATGGACTTACCTCTTGCATCTCTCAAAAGAGGAGAGAAACAATTTTTTTTTCGAAAACTGAGAGGTGCAGGAATTTTTCCAAGTCCCACGCTTGGGTCCTTCAGGAGACGAGTGAGTTTTCTGTCATGTTACGCAAACTTACACAAAACTCCCTTCAGATGAAGTAGTAGTGATGACTTATGGCTGGAGGAACTCTAACTTCACACATGACACCCTGAAAACAACCAGGAAATGCTGCGTTCTTGCATTTTTAGGTTCTGGCTTATTTAAGGATTTAACCTACACATCTACTGGAATCACAGAAGGGAAGTCATGCTGGAAGGTTTGCAGGTCCTGGTTAAACATAACCCATTTAATGGTCAACAGAGTAAATATTTTCATTTAGCATCACAAGGTTCATTTTAAAATCATTTCCGGACAGTTTTACAACAAGCCACGTGACCCAATCAGCACCATTTTGGAACAGCATAACCCAGTTCCCTGACCCCTTTCTTTGTTGCTGAACTTAAACGTGTGGCCTGTCACTTCCTGACTTAACTGTTTACTGTTCCTTGCCGTTACCAAACCTCTCATTCCCCACTTCCCTGCACTCAACCTAGGCTCCTGTTCAAGTAAGGTCCTAAGTCCCAGTTCAGATCGAACCTCCAAAGTCGTAACAGTATGGATCTCAACTGTACAGAAGCGTCTAAGATGTGGCCTTGCAAATAAGCAGATGTGGCAGGACTAGAACCTTGGTTATAGCGAAGCATGGTGGAAACATACCCAGCAGACAACGATGTTTAGCTAAAGTAAACCCATTCCTGGTTTCACATATAGTATACAGTTCAACAAAATAGCTATTCAACATCCCTGGCTTGGCAATTCTTCACGTTTGGGACCTGCACTTTTGTTATCCAAGGGATCTAGCTTTGGACAGGTCTGGATCCTGAAAGTGCATTCCTGTTCAAGAGAGGGATGCAGCAAACGGGAGTATTAAAACTGGCAGGTTCAATGAAACAGCGAGTCCAAGAGCAATAGAGGCTGCAAGTATGAGACTCAGCAGCAAGATAAGCAGGAGAGTCCACATGTTTGAGGGTGGATGATGAAGGATCCACAGTAACTAGGTGGATCAGAACAGCATGTGCAGTGAGAGGGAAGTTCAGTCAGCAAGACTGATGGCAAGCAGGTTGGGCAGCAAGCGGGTGATTACTATGCTACTTCTATATCTTTTAAACTTATTTGTACTTATTTCTTACTAATTTAGGAATTTATTGATGGAAGCATTTCAACATGGTATAATGTTTTAATCCTTTCTCTGTAGAGAAAGGTCAAGCAGAATCCAAGTACAGTTTTCTTTTGGTTCTATTGGAAAAACAAAATCAGAATTGCTTAAGAGTTGCTTCACTTATGAGTCATGAGTTTCAGGAATGTAAGTACAACTTTACGTGAAGACTTGCAGTCTATCAGCTTCAAAAATAAAAGAAATCAAAGTGCCACACAACCAAAAACAATTAGAGCAAGGAAAAGAAAGAGCTGTCTTAACCCAGTAACAACAAAGGAACAGAAATATGTTTCCAAATCAGGTCAGATTGTACCTTGGAGAAAATCTTGCAGATGGTGGTGGTGGCGGTGTTCTCATATGTCTATTGCCCTTATCCTTCTACGTGTTAGGCATCATGGATTTGCAAGGTGACATTAGAAGAGTTTCAGTGTATTGCTGCAGTATACTTTGTATATAGCAGCCACTCTCCAATGATGGTGGAGGGGGTGAATGTTTAGTTGGGTTGAAAGGGTGTCATCAAATAGGCTACATTGTCCTGGGTAGTGTGAAGCTCGAGTTTTGTTAGATCTGCACTCAAACAGACAAATGGAGGGAATTCCAGCACACCCTGATTTGTGTCTTGTTGATGGTGGACAGACTTTTGTGGAGCCAGGTGGGGAGTTACCCATCTCAGCATTCACAGCTTGTGACCCAATCTTATAGCCACAGTGTTTATATGGCTGGTCCAATTTGATTTCTGGTTAATGGTCAGCCCCAAAATGTTGACAATAGGAAATTCAGTAATAATAATGCCAGTAAATACCTTGGGGAAATGGTTGTATAGTCTTATGTTGGAGATGGGCAATACATTGGACTTGCCACGAAGCAGTATAAGTCTGAATGTCATTCAGGGATTGCTGCATATGGACATTGACTGCTTCTGTATCTGAGAATTGTGAACGCATGCTGTTCAGTATCAATCAGCGAACATCCCTATTTCTGACCTTATAATAGAGGGAAGTTCATTGCTGAAGCAGCTGAAGATGGTTGGGCCTAGGATAGTGCCCTGAGGAATTGCTGTAGTGATGCCCTGGATCTGAGATGATTGGCCTCCACCAATCATAACCATCTTCTTTCCTACTAGGTACGACTCTAACCAGTGCACAGTTTTCTGTGATTCCCATTGACTTCAATTTTGAAGAAAACAAACCTTAATACAAAATAATAGTGAAGCATACTTTTGGATGTTTCTTCAAGTCAAATGAGTATGTTTAAAAGTACTAATGTATTTTGCCATCTTGATATATATTCACTTCTTTCAGAACACATACATGGTCTCCTCCTGTACAGTAATCAATTATTGTAAAGAAAGGGGTAAATAATTGAGACATAAAGAAACCATTAGTTCATCTTTAAAAAAAATCAACTTTATGAAAAATTAACAAACACAAATTAATTTGATTGATCAACACAACACAGCCATTAAAAGAAACAGTTTTTTTGTAAATCATTAACAAGTTGGCTCAAGCGTTGCATCACTGCGGACAGGAAATGGCAAAAATTGACATCTGTCCCTCAGGGAAGGATGGTTGCCTGCAAAGCGTTTAGGGAATGGAGGCACGTATATTGTTCCTACAGAAATATTTGCATTCCATATGTAAGCCCCAAAATAAAAATCAAATTTATCTCACTATCTTTTCTTAAACTACACAACAGCAATGTAGAATAAAAACTTGAATGCATTAAGATAATTAGCGATTTTTCAACTAAGGACTTAAACAGCCAGATGGAAAGGACATAGAACCCCAAACTGGAATATACACTATTTGATTAACTATTTGAATTAGAGAAGTGAGGAGTTAAACACAGTTAGGATTTTTTTTTAAAGTGACAAAACAATTAATTCTGTTAGACTAATGTTAACTTCAAAAGAAAAAAAGGAACTGTCTCATTAGGCTACACACAAATGACAATTTAGATTAGCAAATACGGCCAATGTAAACAGGCAAACTAAATTTCAGTCGAATAGTTTATGTTTAGTATCAACTGTTGTTTGGTTAGCACTCTCACCCTTGATTCAGAAGATTGAGAGTTGAAGCCCATTTCTGGATGAAACCAGTACAGTACTGATGGCAATACAGCACAGTCAGAAGTGCTGTCTTTTGCATGAGATGCTAAACAGAGGCCACATTTGTCTTCTTAAGTAAAAGATCCCATGGCACTATTTTGAAGAGCAGCAGAGAAGATAGACCTAATAATGACACATTACTCTCTGCCAAAGTTACTGCGTAGAAATTGGATGCTGCATTTCCCACATTTAAAAGTGACTACACTGCAATTGCTCTTTGATAGCTGCAAGATACTAAGACACCTGGTGGCCATGAGAATTTAAAAGAATGAAAATATTTACCCTTTTGCACACACAATAATGAAATACTATTTTGAATAATTAAAATTGAATTGGTAATATTTTTATCATAATTGTACTTCTGAATAACATACAATGACTGCTTTCTATCTCAAACTTTTAAATGGTGAGACGTCGCACAGCTTCAAGATAGAGAGACCTGGGTGTTCTAAGTGCATGAATTGAAGAAGGTCAGTATGCACATACAGCAAACAATCAGGAAAGCCAAGAGAATGTTACATTTTATTAAGGGGGATTGAATGCAAGAGTAGGGAGGTTATGCTTCACTATTACAGGGCATTGGGGAGACTGCAGTTATATGGACAGTACTGGTCACTGTACTTAAAGAAGGATGTTAATGCGTCAAATGCAGTTCAGTGAAAGTTTATTAGACTAATAACCTAGAAAGAGAAGATTGCCTTATGAGGAAAGGTTAGAGGGGCTAGGTCTGTATCCCCTGGAGTTTAGAAGACTTTGAAGTAACTTAATTGAAACATAGAAGAATCCGAGGGAATTCGATTCGGTGGATATGGAAAGAATGTTTCCTCTTTTGTTAGAATCCAGAACTAGGGAGGTCATAATTTCAAAATAAAGGGTCACCCATTTAAGACAGACAAAGAAAAAAATTCTGAGTTTGAGTCTCTTTGGAATTCCCTACCTCAAAAGGCAGTGGATGCAGAATCTTGAATTTTTTTTTTGAAAGCAAAAGGTAGATAGCTTCTTGATTATCAAGGGAAGTAAAGATTAAAATCAGGCATATGCATGAATGTAGAGTTGAGGTTAAAAATCAGAGCAGCTATGATCTTATTGAATGACGGAAAAGCTTGAAGAGCTGAGTGGCCTACTTTTTTCAAACCTCATTTGCATAAGACATTACACCAATCAGCATTAGCTAAATGAAATCATTACACTGAAAGATTTTGCGAACATGCAAAGTATATTGCCCAACTTCTTTTAATCAGAATGTAACAATTTAATATGTTATCTATCCTATATGTAGGCAGTTTTTAATCCTATGTTCAAATAAAAACATTCCTGGCATTTGGAAAAGCAATTAATGAAACTCTGCAGCTATATTTTTAAAATTGAATTACTCTTACCACACCGAGGTTCTTGAGGAGTTCCCTTCATAAATAACATACAAGGCGCAGAATTTAGAAGTTTCCCCAATTGTTCATTCAAGTCTTGTTTGGTAGTCTCACTGTGCTGCTGCACTTTTTTAGTTAAATCAGGAGCACGGGCACCATCTACTCGGTCAATTCTCTGACAATTCTGGAGCAAACATATTCACTTTGATTAAATCAAAGCCACAACTGGAGCAAAGCAACATTAGAGACTCTGAAAAATAACCACTTAGAACTATATTCCCATCAACAGACACTATTTTAACATATATTAAAATTTGCACAGCCACTGCAGTCAGTGTGATCCCTTTAACGTAAAAGTCAAAGATCACCATGCAGTAAAACTCGGAAATGGACAACAGTACTAAAAAATTAAGTGCTAAATCGGAAATGTTTTTAAAAACTAAAATGCAACTGGAAATTTACACCTGACATAACACCCTAGAGAAAACAAATTATAAGCATCAATTGTGGGCTCATCAGAACACAGCACTTTTGTCTCAGCTACCTGTTTACTTTTAAAATACTTGAAAAACCTGGTATTACCAGAATTCCAAACTAAATTAGTAAGCAGCAATTACAAGGCTTCTGGCATGAAAATCATGGAGAACTGCAACGTTTAATTGTATCACGAGCGTATGGGACTGTCTCAATGATCCAGCTGAGTCTTGCTATTCATCATTTTTGTCACTTCATATGCAGCATCTCCACTTTTCACAACAGTTTTAAAATCAGAAGCCAACCATGAGTAGGGAAGAGGAGGAATCTCTCATCTTTTCAAAAAAGAAATCTCAAATGACAAAACTGCAATGATCATTTAAAACTAACAGAAACAAACAGACACAGTCATATGGAAGAAAAAAATGGAGTGAGAACATTTTGGGTGATCTTAACTTATTGAAAATATCTTTTAACTGTTAATCAACATATAAATCAAATCTTTTTAATCCTATCATTTATGAATCCTACAATATGCAGAAATCCCTGTAACTAGCAACAAATAAAAATTAATTCTCAATCTTTTGATCCTTGATACGTCTTCCATTTCAAAAACTCAAAGCAAAACAGAGCTGCATTAGCAAAGCCTGTAGATTTTCAAAATGAATTCATTCAGAAAATTCCAAAAATGTTTAGAATAAATATTGTTCAGCTCATCACATTCTTACAAAGCATATTTATCAGTTGTAACTGGAAACAATTTACAATTAACATACAAATATTTCTTCGCTATATGGGGTTAAGTCACGAAACTGATTTTCAAGGAAAATTTACAAAGACAGACATCACAATAAATTATTTATACTGGCACTTTACGACTTGTCAAGGTTCTATCACTGTAAAATTCAGGCAGCTTAGAAACTGGTTTCTATGGCAACCTAAAAATAGAAACAATCCAACTGGTGTTGGGCTTCTTCAAAAGGAGTTGACGTTTTAGAATCCGTATCAAAGTAAAATCTTACCTTAAAAAACAAGAAAGTAGGCACTGAACTAATGTCATATTTTTCAGATACTTCTGGAACAGATTCAGCTTCAAGCTATAAAAGAAGTCCATAACTAGATGACTGTAACAAATTTGGACTTAAACAACTAATGTTCTTCATATAATCAATATTACATTTGCACATGCTAAACATTTTTGCAGAGAAAATAAATAATTTTCTGAACAAGCTCGCATAACAAAATATTCAACGTGATGGTCACAAAAATTCCACATTGCCATGATTTAGACAAATTTCATATGATGCTGGAATAGGCCAGAATAATTTACTTTCTTACACATTTCACAGTACCTAAGGCTGCAAACAGAAATTTGCTGAAAAACACATTAAAATCTCAATTTTCATTCATGTCCACACACTTTGAAGACTTAGGAAGTCTTGACTACTAATTCCAGTAAGATTTCTTTTGTTCTTTTAGCAAAATGTCCTGTTCTCCTGACAAATGCCAAAGGCCTCTATAACACAATGGAAATCTGCAATAACAAGAGGGCACAGATTCAAAGCAAGAGGTGGAAGGCTAAGAGGGAAGTTGAGGAGAAAATGTTTTCACCAAAAGGTTGGTGGGACTCTGGAACTTGCTACCTGACAGAATAGTTGGCAGTGATTAGCACTGCTGCTAACAGCATCAGGGACCTGGGTTTGATCCCACCTTTGAGCGACTGTCTTGTGGAAATTGCACATTCTCCCCATATCTGGATGGGTTTCCTCTAGGTGCTCCTGTTTCCTCCCACAGACCAAAAAGTGCAAGTTAGGTGGACTGGCCATGCTAAATTGCCCAGTGATCAGGGATGTGCATTAGCCATGGGAAATGCAGGGTTTCAGGGATAAGGTAGGGGGCTAGGTCTGGAAGAGATGCTCTTTGGAGGGTCGGTGTGGATTCAACGGGCCAAATGGCCTGCTTCCACACTGTAGGGAATCTATGATGATTGTCAGAAACTCTCAAATACCCTATGTAAGGAGTATCTAAATATTTTGTTTGCTTTGCCATAGTCAACAGAATTATGGGCTAAGAGCTCAAAAACGGGATTAGTGTAGTAAGATATTTTTTAATTGGTGCAGACAGGATGGACTGAATGGTCTCCTCCTATATGTCATTGACACCAGCAAGGTAATATTCATTGACTTTTAATGACCTCAGGGATGTGCAATCATACAATGATTCTGTGGGCAAGTGTGGCTCTTTCCAGAAAAAGGTGGAAGTTCTCTTCACCAAAGGATTTCAGTAAACCAATTAAGTTTCAGCAACAACCTGATGCCAACCCACATTGTCAGATTCACTCACTTTATGCTGCAGTTGTTACAATGGTGGTGTAAGTAAATTCAGCATGCATAAAACAAATTCCGTTGCACAGTTAAAGAGTGACCAACTGCTGAGGGGTACATCTGCAGGTCTGTACTTTTACACCATAAAGTATAGAAAATAAACACAAAGTGATAAGCATGGTCAACACTTCACCACAACTCCACACGTATACAGGATCGATCACGCAAGATCTCAAAAGCAGATTCACACCAGCTAAATGCATTGAACTATTCCAGCTAAATAAAAAAAAGAAATTCGGAAATGGGATTGGAATGTGATCAGGTGACATCACAAGATAAAGTCCAATGCTATTAGAACTGCAAATTTCTAAGTTTACAACAAAAGCCAGCCACAATTTTCTGTGGTCCATCACCATCCATAAATGTGCAGGCTAGGTGGATTGGCCATGCTAAATTGCCCACAGTGCCCAGGGATGGTTAGGTGGGTTACACATGGGAAATTCAGGGGAATGGGTCTGGGCGGGATGCTCTGAGGGGCGGTGTGGACTTGTTGGGCCGAATGGCCTGTTTCCACACTGTAGGGATATTAAAGTAGTAGTAATAATAATAATACCCTATGTTGTATTCAGAACCTTAATACCAAGACAAACATTCCTTCCTTTTTTCTTTCTCAGTCTCCTGAAAATATTTTATCCTGGGAGGAAAACTCCCATTTTTGCCAGCTAAAGCACTGTTGTAGCCTGGACTGAAACATTCAAACTAATGCCACTACTTCCTTGGCTTTTTATTTCAAAAAAAATCTTTGCACATTTGCATGCAAATATCCCAACTCTAACTCACTCACATAGCTAATTGTCTTTCACCAGTTTTAGCTCTGTCCTGACTTCTCAACCACAGTCATCTCTGCACTCACTTGACTTTATTATTTTAAGAATTCTTTACAGGCATAGAGTCATAGAGATCTGCAACACAGAAAAAGGCCTTTCAGCCCATTGAGTCTGCACAAGGCAAAAAGAACCTAAGGATTCCAATTCTAGAAATTCTTAAATGTGGAGGGTCTTTGCCTTTACCACTCTTACAGGCAGTGACTTCCAAATTCCCAGCGCACAGGCTGGGTCAAAAACATTGGGTGGGGGGGGGGGGGGGGGAGGGGAAGAAGAGAGAGAGCGAGAGCAAGAAGGTTAGCTATGGTTGGAAAGGATTGATAGTTTGATACAAATGACCTATATCCTTTGGTAGAGGTGGTATTGATACGCAGGAACAAATATTGAAATAGTTTACAGGTGGCTTAGAGAAGTGAATTTTTTGTCACCCAGATGATGACAGAGTCCTAGAACACAAAGCCTGTCAGTGTCAGTGGCAAAAATAACCATGACATTTAAAACATATTTGGATATACACGGCATAACCTACAAAACTTGTTATCAAGAACTAGAAAGTAGGATTAGGCTACCACAGACCAGATAGGGCAATTGGCCTCTCTCTGTACTGCAAGTTTCTATAATTCTGTAAACATTCTGTAAACATGATTTATCTGTTTTCTTAGTGTTCTATAAAAATTATAGATTAATGCTTTGTTCCAAAAGATTCAATTTATCTCAGAACAATTGTCAGCAGAAACAGAAGATTTATTTTTCAATTTCTAAGCCCTTTGTGTTACTTACTATATGCACTTTTTGATAGTTACATTGCAGAAAATTTGGCAGATTATTTGTGAAAATTACCTTTACAAATATAACATGTGGATATTCTTTGGACAGTTCAGTCATGACTTCATTCATGTGCAAACACTGTTGAGCCCATGATGCCCAAAAATGAACCACGACCAATGACCTAAAGAGGGAATTTTTAAAATTAAACTTAAAATTACAGTCATTAAAAAGTCAAATCTTGACACTTTATTCATTTACAATATTTTGAAACCATACAAATGCCCCTAGAGACTGAAGTCTGACCTTAGTGAATGAACCGGTTTTCTACCATCTTTACAGTTTAACAACCTTGAACATTTTATCCAACCTTAATGACCAAGCTTTATTGCCAGCTTTACCCTGATCATTTTGACTTATTAAAGTCCAATTATACAGTAAACCTCAATGTAGCCAGTAATTATAGTTATGTAATATGATCAGGATTATTAGCCAAGGTAAATGTTCTGTATTGATAGCTGTACTTTTGGATTTACCTTTAGGACTACAGAATTCTTATATTGTATTCCCACTCATTTAGCGTTCCATACCAGCTGACCTGCTTTATCACTGCACAGAGGAAGCCAAAATCAGAAACAGAAATAGGCTATTCATTGTTGTCAGTCGTTCCACTAGTTACTTAGATCACGACTGATCTGCATCTTAACTAGCTTTATTCAAATTGTTCCATATCCCTGAAGGTCAATGCTAAATATATCAATCTCAGCCTTTTGGAAGAAAGGCAAACAGCTCTGCAATTCTATTACTGCTTGTGCTCAGACATTCATCCTGACACCTCATCTGAATAGCGCACTCTGAAGTAAGGTTAAACTCCCATGTTCTGGACTCATCCAGCAGGAAAACTGTTTCTCTTTACCTACTTTTCCATGCCCTGGAATCATTTTAAACACTTCAATTATATTAATCTTCTTCAATCAACAGTTGAGGAAATAAGCAATTTGTGGATCCTAGCTTCAATGTAACTTTTTAGCCTAACTAAATGTTCTGATGAATCTGCAACAACCACAGGATCCTATTAAAGACAACAAATATTCTCCGAGATTCATTCAGCTATGGGCAGTGTATCACTTCAGGTATGGTATATGATCTGTATACAATTGCAGCACCCTTTTCATTCCAAACTACCCAAAAGAAAATTAATATGCCATAAGCCTTTTAAATTTATTTTTATGTATTTATGCTTTTAGTAATTATCGCAGTATTCAAGGAAGGTGGTTTTGTGGGGCAGTGGTTAGCATCCTTACTGAGAAATCCTGAGCTCAAATCCTACTCCAACATTTGATGGCCACAGAAGGCACGTACACAACAGGGACGAACAGGTTTACTATCAACCTGTACATCATTCCAGTATGCCTGTGACAGGCAGTAGAGGTGGGAAAGTGGTCCAGTCAGTCACACTTGATTTTGAGTGGCATCCCTCAAGCTATAGCCTCTGAAGACAGGTGATGACCTGCTCCAGAGGAAAAAAAAAACAAATGGAAACTGATGTCAGCACATGTTTTATCTACCTCATGCTCGACGAGGTGTGGGAAAACAATGATTCAAGGCAAGTTGTGCTAGACAGGGGATAACTGAACCCAGAAGATAGAAGGGAAATGAGGATAGAAGAATTGAGAGGGACAAGATTGGAACAGAGGGGTAAACAGTTAACTTGACTGTGGCTTCCATTTCCTCAAGACAAGATCAAGTTCCTAAAGTGCATAATTAAACCAGAGGACTGTAAAATGTTGTACAGTCGTTAGTGCTGGGGAAATACAAGATTGCAGGGACTGGAATTTTTAAAAATTAGGTAAAGTGGAGAGACGAGCGCCTACGTCAATGGAAACTGAGATGAGCAGGATTTCGTTTGGGATTGGATACAGGCAAGAGTTTTGGATGAGCTAGATTTTAGAAGCAAGCATGGGACTGGACAAGAATATTGAAACCGTTGAGCCTGATGGTGACAAAAGCTTAGGTAAAGTTTCAGCAGAAAGTGGGCTGAGGTACAGTTTAAGTGATGCTAGACATGAAAATAAATGGTCATTGTGACTGAGAGGATATGGGGTCAGCTGCTTAGCTCAAGGGGTAATCGGCTACTAGGGTTGCAACTAAATCTGGTTCAGCCTGAGACAGTAGCCAGGAGGGGCTGAAATAAGTAACATGGTTACAAAGACCATGACAACGGTTAAAGGCTGGGATTTCTCAATGCTTAACTGGACGAAATTGCAGCACATCAACGTACTATTTAGAGAGTGTTAAAGATATTTCTTTCATTTTACAACAGGAGTTACCAAAATATTTGATAGGTAAAACTTCACTTTCAGCCTTTCACCTTGTTAACTTCATTTTATCAACATTGTAGTTCATGCTGTTTAGAACTTTCAACTAGAATCTCCTGGAGCTAGAATTAAGCCAGCACTGACTGTCATACTTACCACCGACACATTCACATAAAGTTGAACTTATGTTGACCCTGAGACCAAGAACAAACTTAGAGACAGCCTAAAGAAACTGAGTCAACAATCTGCAAACCTAATTGTGCAGAGACAGACCATGCTGGAACACCATTGACACACTGAACTCTGGGAACACAAAGCTGCAGTACAGGATACTTCCAATGAGATCAATCAGACACAGCATCAAATCTGTCCCTGTTCTTCTTGATGATCCCCTGGCAATGAAATCATGCTTATAAGACTCAGCTGGCCAGCCAAGAGAAAAAGATAGCCAACATCAACCATGCAGCATCGTTAAAAAGGTAAACCATGGATCATACTTATGGAAAAACATTAACCAGTTGCCCATACTAAGCATATCAGAAACTTTTATGATGCACTAACATCTGTGAATCAGGGTATCAAATCAAACGTTCTGAGGAGCAGCAACGCCAAGATAGTACACACTAGCAAGTCAACCCTGGAACTCTGGTCAGAGTACATTGAACAGTCTTCAATGTAAACTGCACAATATAGAGTAGTACCATCAAAAACAGCCCGTCAAGAGAGAACTAGATGAAAGGTTCTTGCGAAGATTTGTAGCTCGGGTTGTGCGTGAGGTTGTTGATCTGCTCACCGAGCTGGCTGGTTGTAGTTCAGATATCTTGTCACCATTCTTGGTAACATCATCAGTGCTGCCTCCAATGAAGTGATGTTGTTCTACTCTGCTTAGTATTTATATGATCTGGTCTGGTCTGTTGAGGTGTTGTGTGTCATTTCTGGTTGTTTTTTGCAAGGGTTTATATGTGGGGTCTAATTCTACATGTTTATTGATTGCATTATGGGTGGAGAACCTGGCCTCTAGGAATTGCTGTGTGTGTCTACAGTTGGCTTGGGTTAGGATGGTCCCATCATCCCAGTTAAATTGATGGCCTTTGTTGTCCGAGTGTACTGAAATGAGGGAAAAAGTTTGTTGTGTCACTTTGCTGCTAGGTGGCATTTGTGTATCCAGATGGCTAGTTTCCTTCCTGTCTGGCCAATGTAATGTTTTGGCAGTCCTTGCATGGTATTTTGTACGCTACATTAGTCATGCATGTCATGGTATGGGGCCTTTGGTGCTTGTAAGTGTTCGTCATAGTGTGACTGTGGGTTTGTGTGCTATCCTGATTCCTAGTGGTCATAGGAGTTTCATTGTCAGTTCCGATATGTTCTTGATACACTGGCCATACTACCATGTATCAGGTCATATTGTGTCCTCTTGGTGTTGACAACCAATGCACCTAACCTGCACATCTTTGGACTGTGGGAGAAAACCCCGCAGACATGGGGAGAATGTGCAAATTCGACATAGACAGAAGCTTGACAGTAGAACTGAACCCAGGTACCCTGGTGCTGTGAGGCAGCAGTGCTAACCACTGCACCACCATGCCGCCTCATGCCAAAGAAAACCTCCCAGAGAGGTAGTGCAGTATTTGCAGTACCACAGATATGGTATTCTCACTCAGACAAGTTCAAGAAAAGTGTAAAGAGCAAGACAAAGGCCTGCACATCACTTTTGTAGACCTCACCAAGGTCTCTGATAAGTGAGCAGAATTGGAATTTGAAAAAATTTTGATAAACTTGGGATACTTATCTAGGTTCTTAACTATAGTGAAGCAGTTTCATGAAAATCAATACAGATAAATCAAAACAGTGACCTCGAGTCCCTTTCAAATCACAATGGCTTAAGGCGGAGCATGTGCTGGCCCTGAGGTTATTCGCCATCATATTCAGCGTGACACTGAACAAGCAAAAGAAGAGCTGAAGGCAGAGGTTTACTCAAACTTGCAAACTAAAAAAAAAACTTTTCCATTTCAGTCATCTTCAGACTCACACAAAGACCCCTGGAAAAAAAAAACAATTCATTAACTTTTTTTTTGCCAATAAACTGTGCTCTCCTGGTCCACTGTCTGTGCTGCATGCATAACAACACATTCTTCAAAACTGGCACAAGTCTTCAGACTTAAAGTCCATTTAAAGAAACTGAAGTCCAGCATAAGCCTGCACCCCAAGAAGAATATAGACCAAGCACTGGAACGGAGGGAACCAAGCAGAATGTTGTCAAACAGTTCACCACCTTGGGAGTGTTATGCTGTTTGATGCTACCAGAGACAAGGAGGCGAACAACAGGTTTTCTAAAGCAAATTGCACATTCAACAGACTCTAAAAATACATGTGCAGCAACCACAGCCTTACAGTACAGTCTAAAACTGAAGTACTCCAGGCTGTGTTCCTCCATACTCTTCTGTACGGCACCAAATCACGGGTCCACATGTTTTCTAGAACATTTTCACCAGGATGCCTCCAAAGCATCCTCAAAATCCTCTAGTAGGATTGCATCACAAACACTGAACTTCTAGAAATAGCCAACATCACTGGCATCTTGATGATAACTGTTCAAGATCATGCTGTATGGAAGACTGACCACCAGCAAATCAAAACAGTGGAGCTCTGTGCAAACATTTCAGAGACACCCTGAGAAGTCCTTCTCTGTGTACCACATCGACCATCACTAGTGGGAAGCTCAGATCACAGGACATGACGCCCAAAGATGCTAAATCAGGTGTACTATAAACACTTCCGAGATTGAGTGGACAACCAGCATGAAAGAGAACGACGAGAAGGCGGGGTCCAATTCTCCCCAGTAGCAACTACACCTTCACTTCCACCCGCTGTGGCTGAATTTGACAGTCACAGAAAGACCTCACTAATCACTAGTAGCCTGCAAACAATTTCAACCATCCTAAAAATCTGCAAAGAAATGTTAAGAGGACTCTTAAGAACTTACAATTTAGGGGCATCTGGATGTAAGAATAACATTGCAAATGTTCTTCCTCTTCCATGCTCCTTCATTTTGTTGATATCAAAATAAAGAAATTTACAGTTTCTCTATATCCCATGATTTTCACCATATAACCCTGTTCAGTATCTGGGCTGATCAACATATTTTGAAGTATATATTGTGCTTGCCACAGATTGACAAGAAAATCCAGCTGATTATTATAATAGTTGTTCATGCAATCTGTACATAAATTAATTTCATTTTTGATAGTACTAATTTGCTCAGTACATGCTGTTTACAAATTAACTAGATTAATACTTTGAGAGCAGTTTGGACACAGGTGACAGAACAAGCTAACAGTCTCTAAAACATGCCACTGATGTTAAGTTTATAAAGTCTAACCAAAACCAAAAGAGACAAACACTGTATTGCAGAAGCTCACAATTTTAGCAAATTATGCACATCTCGTTTTCAGTAATTTTGTCATACCATGAACTCATTCTTTCTAGGATTGTAAAACTGTTAGCTTTTGTCTCCAGAGATAGTAAGAACTGCAGATGCTGGAGTCAGGGATTACACAGTGTGGAACTGGAGGAACACAGCAGGCTAGAAAGCATCAGAGGAGCAGGAAAGTTGACGTTTCGGGTTGGGACCCTTCTTCAGAAACAGGGATGGGGAAGGAAGAGAGCTCAGAAATAGAGAGAGGAGGGGTGGGGCTGAGGAAGGTAGGTGGGATGGTGAAGGTGAATGCAGGCAGAGTGTGGTGAGGATTGGGCAGCGAGGTAGGAGGGCTGGATAGGTGGAAGTGAAGATGGACAGGTTGTGTCAGGTCAAGGAGGTGGGGTTGAGAGGGAGGGTTGGTCATAGGATGAGGCTGGGGGCAGAGAGATTTTGAAACTGGTGAAATCCACGTTTAAGCCATTGGGCTGTAGGCTCCTGAGGTGCTGCTCCCCCAGTTTGTGGGTGGCATCACTGTGACCAAGCGGAGGCTTGGAGACCATTTTATAGAGCATCAGAGCTCTGTTCGTGACAAACGACAACATCTTCTGGTCACCAACCATTTTAACTCCCTCTCCAACTCCCTGGGTGACATGTCCATCCTGGGCCTCCTCTAGTGTCACAATGACACCACCTGCAAACTGGAGGAGCAGCTCCTCATATTCCGCCTCGGAAGCCTACAGCCTAAATATGGATTTACCAGTTTTAAACCGTCCCCACCACTGGCCTCATTTCATGTCCAACCTTCCCTCTCATCCCCAATGCCTTGCCGTGACACAACCTGTCCATCTTCTCTCCCACCTATCCGCCCCACCCACCTCACTGACCAATCCCCACCACTCCCTACCTGCATTCACCTATCACCATCCCACCTACCTTCCCCAGCCCCACCTCTCCTCTATTTATTTCTGAGCTCCCATCCTCTACCCCATTTCTGAAGAAGGGTCTCAACCCGAGACGTCAAGTTTCTTGCTCCTCTGATGCTGCCTGGTCTGCTGTGTTCCTCCAGCTCCACACTGTGTCATCCCAGCTTTTGTCTCCATTAATCTTCCCTCCCAAGATTCTTAAATATAAACTCAACAGCATCTAATCATTGTTTCCCTTGTTATTTGGGAATGACAAGAATCGGGACCACTGTTACTTCTTCACAGAGAATATATCACGACAAAGTGAATGATGCAGCAGCCCGTTTCCTCATCGCAACGTCTGTGTAAATACTCCCTGACTGGAGATAACACCCACATAAACAATTTACCCGGCCGAGCCGGTCAAACGCGTTCGGATGAAGGCAAAGGTGGTTGGAAGTTACTGCCAGTTTCTTTACGACTCACTTATTTTCAAAAAAAAAGTTAAATCCATGGTTAATTATACCGACTCGGCTCTCGTTTATATTTTCGATTCGCACAATCCCTCTTCCCCAAACCCATCTCCAGTCAGCAACAACGTGCTGAGGTCAGAAGAACAGCTTCGTGTGTCTGAGGTTCACCGCCCGAGTCTCCATCAGTGCCTTTCCACCGGTCCACGGCCGGATCCCGCATTGGAAATCCGCCAGGCTTCCTTCAGCCCGGAAACTCAACGGGAAAGACTGAAGGAAGGAGCTCCCTGGGCCTCAGCAATATGCCCGCACACCGGCCTTTCCATCCCCAGGGGGGTGGAGAAAGGAGGCCGCTGCCGCTTCCATTACCCCGGGGGAATGGTGTGCAATTTTTCGGGAAATCTCCAAACTTCACCCCCACGGCCCCGAACCTACCTCTTAGCTTTTTCCAGCACCTCCTGAAACTGAGTCGCACTCTCAACCGCCGCCATGATGAGCAGACCGCACTAGTGGCACATCGAATGATCAGAGTGATGATGGATTGATTAGTGCTGCCTGTTTGCCTGCCCGCTTTGCCTGTGACAGGCATGTCCCAGCTGCAGATGGTAGGATCTGCAGATGCTGGAGAATCCGAGATAACAAGGTGCGGAGCTGGATGAACACAGCAGGCCAAGCAGCATCATAGGAGCAGGAAAGTTTCACGTTTCGGGCCAAGACCCTTCTTCAGCTTTCCTGTTCGTATGATGCTGCTTGGCCGGCTGTGTTCATCCAGCTCTACACCTTGTGTCCCAGCTGCAGTCTGTCACGAAGCAGCATTGCCAAGACCTTTTCACATTACATGACACATACAACCTTTCAATCCTTTTTTGTTCGTTTGAGGGTGTGCACTGCAACACATTTACGCTCCCTTACCAAGGTTGATTCGTTAAAGAAATTTATTGATTTTTTAAAAAGAGATTCATCGATTTATTCAATGGACCTTTGACATCATGAGATAAGTATTTATCAGCTTTGATTGCAGCACATGGATGATATCAATTTCAAACCTTGCCATTCAAGTTAAAAATTGCCCCAGCTACTTTGGAAAAAATATTAAGAGGCGAGTTGTAACCAGTGAACCTAATGGTGTAGTTTAAATGGAAGATGTATTGATATATTACAACTCCTGACAAGAACATAAAAAATATTGAAAATCTTATATCCTCGATCTTCACCATGTTATCAGAATGACTATTAAAAAGGAAATCATGTGGAAATAGTTTGGAGATTTAAAGGGTGATACAGCTATACATTTTGTGCAATGAACGATTGTGCAAACTGAAAGAACTGCAGATGCTGTAAATCAGGAAAAAAGACAGAAGTTGCTGGAAAAGCTTAGCAGGTCTGCAGAGCTGATGATAGCTAGGAAACTACTGGTTTATATGCAGAAGATAAGGTGGGGGGAGGGGATAAGGAGTAAACGATAGGTGGGGATAGAGCCCAGAGAGAAGAACTGTTGGACAAAGGAGTTGATAATGAACAAAAACAGAAGTTGCTGGAAAAGCTCAACAGGCCTGGCAGCATGTGGGGGAAAAAATTAGAGTTAACGTTTCAGGTCTAGTGACTCTTCCACAGAACAGTTGATAATGATCTGGCTAGGAGGGTGAATACCTGCTAATGGAGACTTTTAGTGGCTAACAATATGTAGTGTGTAATGGCAGGCTGTGTAAATCCCTATAGTGTGGACACAGGCCATTTGGTCCATCAAGTCCACAGTGAACTTCTGAGAAGCATCCCACCCTGGACACAATGGGCAATTTAGCATAGCCAATCCACCTAACCTGCACATCTTTGGACTGCAGGAGGAAACTACAGCACCTGGAGAAAACCCAAGCAAACATGGGGACAATGTACAAACTCCACACAAACAGTCACCTGAGGGTGGAATTGAACACAGGACCATGGCACAGTGAGGCAGCAGTGCTAACCACTGAGCCACCATGCCACCTAAAGATGATAATAAGGTAGACAAACAAGAGGCTAGAAGAACACAGCAGCCAGGCAGCATTTGGAGGAAAAGAGCAGTCAGCATTTCAGGTATTGTTGGCCAGAAAACAGGGTGGTGTGTTAAAGTGGTGTTCCAGCAAAGCTCAGCACAAAATGAAAGAATAGCAACCTCATTTTCAGAGATAGTAGGAACTGCAGATGCGGGAGAATCTGAGATAACAAGGTGTAGAGCTGGATGAACACAGCAGGCCAAGCAGCATCAGAGGAGCAGGAAAGCTGACGTTTCGGGCCTAGACCCTTCTTCAGAAATTGAGGGGGGGAAGGGGGTTCTGAAATAAATAGGGAGAGAGGGGGAGGCGGATAGAAGATGGATAGAGGAGAAGATAGATGGAGAGGAGACAGATAGGTCAAAGAGGCGGGGATGCGGCCAGTAAAGGTGAGTGTAGGTGGGGAGGAAGGGAGGAGATAGGTCAGTCCAGGGAGGACAGACAGGTCAAGGGGGCGGGATAAGGTTAGTAGGTAGGAGATGGGG
>JAHRHZ010000140.1:32127030-32176462 GCA_024137785.1 Ginglymostoma cirratum | reverse complement strand
GACCGCTGTCCCGAACCTGGAGCCGGGAGCCCGAGCGGAGCCGAGCGCTATCCCGAACCTGGGGCCGAGCGCTGTCCCGAACCTGGAGCCGAGAGCTCGAGCGGGTCCGAGCGCTGTCCCGAACCTGGAGCCGGGAGCCCGAGCCGGGCCGAGCGCTGTCCCGAACCTGGAGCCGAGAGCCCAAGCGGGGCCCGGAGCCTGGAGCCGAGAGCCCGAATGGAGCCGAGCGGGGCCCGGAACCTGGAGCCGAGAACCCGCCGAGAAGCAAGCACGTCCCGGAGCTGAGAGGCCGCACTGTTTGTCCTTGTGAATGAGAGAGAGTCTCTGTCTATGGATTACATGGTTACGCTGCAAAAGCGCCGCCTGAGCCAGGAGGCGGCTATGTGGGAACAAGCAGATAATGTGAGTGTATAGCAATTCCCCCCTTCACCGGGACACTGTAGGGAATAAAGTTAGAGCCAAAAGAGGAGGCGCCAGTGGAAAGGTCCCGTGCAAATATGTGTTTTATTTGCGGGTGATTGAGCTGGAGTAGTTTTGAGTTGTGGTTATTAACTTTAGATTAGTTGCACAGAATACAGTCCTTTAACTCGACTGGAATATCTGTGAATTATGGGCTACTTTGAACACTGACCTCTAAAACTTTGTGGCGTACAAATGGATTACCGCATCCCGACGGTCGTATTTATTGATCGCATTTAGTAAGTGTCATAAAACCCAGGAGGAAGTCAAGAACAGCAACATCAATGCGAGTTGAGGGAAACTTTACAGGTGAGTTTTGAATGTGGGAGGTGGAGAGAAATTCAGGGATAGAGTTGAAGGGATCCAGGTAACTGAATGTTGTGCTATCAATGACTGAAGAAATTTCTACAATACTGAACTGGGACACCACGCAGTAAGTAGCACCGAGTACATACACTTGAACGTCATAGACTTCCACAGAGTACTCAACTCGGGAACCTGACTGAGATTTTGGGGTGTTTTAGGGGTTGGTCCCTTAACAAAATCTAATCTAGTCTTCTACTTTAAACTGGAAATTTGCTGAAAAGAGAGCCATATCGCCAAATCAAAACCTCAGATGCTATTTTGCAATTGAACTGTCCTAAGTGTGCAAATCGCTGCATATTCTTGCTAGGTGTGACAACCAGCCGTGTTCTCTGCAAGTGAAAAGTTCAAACCTCCGTTGTGTTTTCTTTTAATTACCGAGGAGTTTGAGGAGCCTGCAGTTTCTTGTTTTCCCCATGGCAATGCCTCGGAGTCGACTCCCAATCAAACAGTACTTTTTTTTGGGAGGAGAGATAGTAGGAACTGCCGATGCTGGAGAATCTGAGATAACAAGGTGTAGAACTGGATGAACACAGCAGGCCAAGTAGCATCAGAGGAGCAGGAAAGCTGACGTTTCGGGCCTAGACCCTTCTTCAGAAAAAGTACTTTTTTTTTTCTCCTGTTGTAATAATTGTTGTGACAGATTGAAATGTGTGTGTCGTGATGAGTCCAAGATGAAAAGCATTGGTAGCACCTGTTTTTTTTCTGCACATTCAAGTTGTGTATTACCAAGTGATTGTAGCCTAAAACGGTGTGTGTTTCTTTCACAGTGCTAGCCAGTGATAAACCATCCGTCTGCACGGTTAAAAGTAACTATATTTAGATCTGGTTATCTGATCAGCAGGGCTGATTCAGGACTTTGTATTTATAATAACAAATTTCAGTAATGTACAGGTTTTTTTTAAAAATGCACATTTTTGAGTACAGCTTCTACAGAGTACATTAGCTCAGGAATTGGGAAAGTGAGAGATTTCACTTGAACTGTGCTGGATGGCCGATGGTAAAATTAGATTTGCAGATAGGGCTTTGAACTAAATAGTGAGGGACAGGTTCAGGTATGTGAATATTTAGACGGTTAAAGAGAAAGGAGAAGGCAACACTGAAGGGCAGTGATTATGGATTGTGATAACCAGAGTGTGACAATTAAGGGTCTGACATGGTGTTAAGCATTTCAACAGTTACAGTTAAGCCAATTCTTTTATTTTGTCTGTATTTTAACTGTAGTGTAAAAATAATGTTTTGCTTAGAGTAGTTTGACTAATCAAATTACATCTGGAATGCAATGCCTTATGCTTACCTTTAAAATAAGAAAAAGTTAGGGTCTAGACTATTTTCTTAATATATTTTGAGGGGGTTTGATCTGGTCCATAACAATACGCACTATCAGGAAAGGATAGATTGAGGCTCGAGAGGAAGACTAATGCTGGTGTAGACTGGTTGGGTAAAATGGGTTGTTTCTATGTCGTACATCCTGCACAATCCCTTTTAACTGGATCAAGTATCAAAGAAATTTTTAATAGGGAACATTTGATCATAGTATCATAATGTTTAGGGTTATTTAATGGAAGAGGGAAGGAACAATCTAAAGTAAAAATGTTTAATTGGAGGACAGCTAATTTAAATTGGATGTGAATAAATAAGTCAAAAATTGTCAGACAGACAGTCAAAGAATGAAAAGGGTTGACTTTAAAGAGAAAATCATTCAGGCACAGTTGAGTACATTCTCACAAAGGTGGGGCAACCAAAGCTCGTACTTCATGGAAGAAGAAAGAGATGATGTCAGATAAAACATATAAGTACTATCATTATGTCTGGTTTCTTTACTTGAGCGTATACTTACTTTGGATGCAGTCCAGTGAATGTTCACCTAGGATTATACCTATGGTGAAGGCGTTGAAAGATTTTGGGGTTCTTTTCAACTTTAATCTTAAGGCTTAGGTCAATTACAAATTATAGACTGAGTTTAAGAGAGCCAATTTGAAGATTACAAGACTATTTCAGGTACAAGTATGTTTTCACAAACATCATGATTTCTATGAAATGTATTTTAGTAAGTACAACAGAAGAGTCGATCTGCTTCATGATTCCAGTTCATGACCTTTGGTTGACTGAAACCTGTCTTTTGCTTTGCTCTGTTGACTGAGTTCTGCTTTTGTCTCCAGACTTCTTCTTTCAGAATGAACTACGAGCAGTTATTGCATATTAGCCCTTGCTAGCCCCTACCTCTGATCTGTGATCAGAGAACCCTGAAGTCCTTCTTACCAAAGTCTGAATAGCGCATGATCAATCCCAGACTGGGCAGTGTGTGTTGAATTCTTGAAGGATTTCTTTAACAGTGATGTCATCTTACTGCTATCCCTTCTTGCTGTCTCCTGACAGGTTCCTTGCCATGTCAGTTACTTGTAGGATCATCCCTTTTGTGAAGCTTATTTCTCTTAGCTTCCTAACTTCATAGATCTCTATCTGGGTAATTTTGCATTGACAAAATAAATTATCTGCTTCAACGTACATAGTGTTACACCCTTGTGATTAACAACATCTCAAATGACCTGACTGATACATCCTAAGTAGTCTGGAAAATTCCAAAGCCTATCATATGGTTTAGATCAAAGAACCATTGGTAACTCTACAATAACTGATATTTGATGCAAGTTAATCAATTTGAGAATACCGTAATAGCTTATTGTGCTCTCCACAATTAACATGAGTAAGAACCATAACTTTGTTAATATATTGAAGCAAAGATAAAGTTGCTATCATCACCAGTTGACTGTAGGACTGTTCTCTTGTCAGAGAGAGATGACTTGGGAGGTATCAGTTTGAAAAGGAGAGTCTTTCAGGATAACCTCAGCCAGTCTGGGAATTGAACCCATGCTATTGGTGTCATTTGCAGTCGACCAGCCAGTGTGGTTAGTTGACCCACTATATTGAAGTATGTTAACAATGAGATTACCAAGTACCATTATGAGACACAGCAAAATCTTGGTTACCAGCACATTCAAGATGACAGCTTAGAGCCATCTGCACATGCACAAATGATTTCATGGTACTGTACTTGCCTCAATCCAGCTGCCAGTGTGAATTTTTGGTGGAGTTCTGTGCCCTAGCTTAACCTGGAGTGAAACTGTTTGTCACTTTAGACTGGTTTAGGTGCAACACTTTATAGGTACACAGACTTGCAGTTGTGCTGTTTTTCCATGAGAGCTGCCCCTTCCCAATTAAAAGTGCAACTGACACAGATATTAACGCTATTTGCCTCGGTGATTTTCTTGCCCCTTTAATCTGAGGAATAGAGAGTGAATATGTGTTGTCTTCAACCACTTTCTGGCAGGGTCCTATTTTAAATTGCTCTGATAGTGACCTTGTAGCAGCTGTAAAGCCCCTCAGTAAAGGCTGAATGGTAAACGCATTTTGGTCACACAATGGTTACAGGAAGAAAACCTATAAGAGGTGAGTTTGAGGAGTCCTGGAGTCAGTGTAATCGATAGCTGGATTCATGTTCTGGGCTGAGGAAACAATTCTCGTTCTCACTTCTGTGATTTTGTGCATATGCACATGCTGTTCCACCTAGTGGTGGCATTGGCCACACACACAGCTTTGTAAAAAAACATAAAGCTCAAAATAGTCATTCCAACTAATACAAATAAGCCTATTACATACTTCAAGTTACAAAACTAAACCAATTTAAAATCATGACTCTGCCCCCTTTCAGTAAATATTTATCTAACCTCAAAGCATTTTCTCATTTATTAGTCTGAGTTTACATTAACCTGGGTCATAAACACAAATTCCAGGATTTGTTTATTTTGACATTAAACTGTTGACACTTTCCACTTTCCAAATTATTATTCTGTACTATATATAAATAATTGTTATAATTAATATGAGCCTCTCTTGTATATCACATATCACAAAATCACATTTCTCTTCTCCCTTATGGATATCTCATACTTTTGAGTTAAGATAGTGGAAACGCAGAGGAATCTCATACCCCCTGTCTGGTAATCAACTGTTAAGAAGATGCACATGAGGGTTTCTCTGTCTTTGTTATACTCTCATCTCTCTCTCCCCCCATCCCCCAGAATCAGAGTTATTTCCTGAAGACTACTTCTGCATTTGGTGACCCTATTCTCTGACCAAATATTCCATTTTGGGAAATGGCATGAAAATTAGTGCTCTACTCGTGAGGTGGTGGATGGGGGGAGTAAATCTTTAATATGCTGAAGAGATTTCAAACTATTATTGCGTACAGTTCTGGTCGCCCCATTACAGGAAGGATGTGGAAGCATTGGAAAAGGTGCAGAGGAGATTTACCAGGATGTTGCCTGGTCTGGAGCAAGGGTCTTATGAGGAAAGACTGAGGGACTTGGGTCTGTTCTCATTGGAGAGAAGAAGGCTAAGAGGGGATTTAATAGAGACCTACAGAATGATCAGAGGATTAGATAGGGTGGACAGTGAGAGTCTTTTTCCTAGGATGATGACGTCGGCTAGTACGAGGGGGCATAGTTGCAAATTGAGGGGTGATAGATTTAAGACAGCTGTCAGAGGCAGGTTCTTTACTCAGAGAGTGGTAAGGGCGTGGAATGCCCTGCCTGCCAATGTAGTTAACTCAGTCACATTAGGGACATTTAAACAGTCCTTGGATAAGCATATGGATGATGATGGGATAGTGTAGGGGGATGGGCTTAGATTAGTTCACAGGTCGGCGCAACATCGAGGGCCGAAGAGCCTGTTCTGCGCTGTATTGTTCTATGTTCTATGTTCTATTTAAATGCTGAAAATTTAAGATGTCGACCAATTGTAGGTTAACAGCATTTTCTGTGTTGATTTAACGGAAAAAGTATTGGTTCAGCCTCTGTCAGAACAGGGAGACAAGCAAATGCTTTAGAAACATTAAATGAGGGTGAAAGAGTCAACACCTGGAAATGAAGAGATAGACAAGCCGAGTTCTTATCGTGAAGAAACAGGGGAGTGAGTTAATAGTATGGAAGAAAGATTCTTAAAGCTGGAGAGAGTTGTAAAGCTGCTCGGTAATATGCAAAATCATCTTAACCTGGCAATAAAAAGGGCACTGGTCCCCAGATCGGTGTTAAATTTGGATTTTTTTGTTAGAAACCAATTTGCCCAGCTCCTATAGAAACCGAATCAGTCACCTGCTTCTAGGTATGCCTGAACGATAATTTTGTGGATGTAAATCAAAACTATATATTTGTTTTGATATTTGAAAAATTCAATCATAAATATTGAGTCACAAATAATCAGAAGTGTGTAACAGTAATATGGGAAATCCAGCTGGGAACATTACAGCTATTCTTGTGATCAGAGGGGTGCTTTTCTGACTCTCGTTCTGCAAAGTGTTATAATGATGCTAGCATATGTTTTGTAAATCTGCAGCAATAATATTTGCTACAGACTGAGAATGTTATATCTAATCTGTTTGAGGTAAATTTTCTCTGAAAGTATTTATTAATTGGTGTAGGGACAGGTCAAAGCTGAGAATAATTCTGTTCAGAATTGATTAACGAAGAGAATACCTGGTACTCCCTTAATAATGGAGAAAAATTCAAAGCCATAACCTAAATACAAACACCTCTGTGTATTGAGTGCCCCCTTGTGGTAACTTGCAAAGGTCTTTCTCTCCCAGTTCACAGAGAAATTGAACAATGAAAGTTTATTGCATGCAGATTTTCACTAAGCCATGACTTGTGGTTGTAGCTACAACAGGTGAATAACTCATTAGTGTCAGTCCACGGAAAACAAAAATAATCTTTCACATCACTTCCTTATTCTATGCCTGTGTGGTCATTTGAAAAAAAACTTTCACAAAACCTTTTTTTTGGTGCCAAGTTTGAATCTTATTTGAGAAGTGAAGGATGTATTCACATGGTGACATTAGTGGAACTAGTTTGGTAACATCTTGTGCATTATGAGGCTCAATATATGACTCCTGTCATAGGATGGGAAAAGATAGAGATTGTTTACTGAAAAGGCCAGGGTATTACAGCAGAGTCAAGATGCGCTATGTTCAAACTACATGTCTTCTTCAGAGTTTTAGACTGCAGCCATTTGAAAGCTGGAGTTAAAAATGAGCAGCAACTGTCCTGTTACAACCCTGCCCCTAAAATTGTGAAAAAGTTGCAGTGTAAAATCCATTTCTAATGCTGTAAAATACCCATTCAGGCAGAGAAATAAAAAGTTGAAGGGGAGAATAAAGTCTATATCTGTTGAAATTGCTTTGATGATTTTGTACATGAATGCACCATCAAGTGTGCTGCTAAGTCAAACAGTATCAAGATGATCAGTGGTCTATGTTGAGATATCTGATCTCAATTCAAGTTATATTACAACGATAGAATTCATTCGTCACTATGTTTAAAAAAGAGGCAATAAAAATAGACCAGGCTTCCTGCCATTATTTGCTCGCAGAGGTGCGTGTGCATGTCTGTCTTTAATAGCATAAAATTTGACTTTATTTTGTAATGTTCCCAGGTGGTATTTGAAAAGATTTCAAATCATACATTATTGTGGAAATCAAAGGCTCATCTTGTTCGGGGTAAGGTATTGGCATCAATAGAAGATTGGCTGGCTAACAGGAAGCAGAGAGTAGGAATAAGTTGGTCTTTCTAGGCTGGTAGGATGTTACAAGTTGTGTGCCACAGTGTTGATATTGGGGCCTCAACTCTTCACAATTTATATACATGA
This sequence comes from Ginglymostoma cirratum, assembly GCA_024137785.1. Classification (NCBI taxonomy): domain Eukaryota; kingdom Metazoa; phylum Chordata; class Chondrichthyes; order Orectolobiformes; family Ginglymostomatidae; genus Ginglymostoma; species Ginglymostoma cirratum. The sequence continues at coordinate 32,168,938 of JAHRHZ010000140.1, read as the reverse complement.
TGTGAATGAAGGAACCAAAGATATCAGAAAATCATAGGATCTCTACAATGTGGAAGCAGGCCTTTCGGCCCATTGAGTCCATACTGACCTTCCAAATAGCATCCCACCCAGACCCTACATTTCCAATGGTTAATCCACCTAGCCTGCACATCTTTGGACTGTAGGAGGAAACCTACTCGGACACAGTGAGAATGTCTATATGTAATTTTTCCACAGCCACCCGAGGCTGGGATGAAACCCAGGTCCCTGGTGCTGTGAGGTAGCAGTGCTAACCACTGAGCCGTGGTAGCTAAGTTTGTTGTTGACACAAAGGCAGGAAAGTGAGTTGTGAAGAGGACATAATCTATTCATAGACATTTGGCTGCTCAAGTGAGTGAGCAAGGATCTGGAAAATGAGATATAATGTGGAAAAATGCAAAATTGTCCATTTTGACAAAGCATAAGAAAGAAGCATATTAGCTAAAAGGTGAGAGGTTGCAGAGCTCTGAGGTGCAGCAAGATCTGGGTGTCCTCGTGCATGAATCTCAGAAGGTTAGTGTGTAGGTAGGCAAGTAATGAGTAAAGCTAATAGAATGTTATGTATTATTGCAAAGGGAATTGAATGCTAGAGTAGGGAGCTATTAACATGTAATCTGTATCATTCTGTTTAAAAACTATCATGTAACCTGTTGATTGAACCGATTGCAGGTTTAGATGATTCTCTTCCAGTTTACGTACGAGATTTCTGAGATTTCTTTTGTCTTCACCAGTACCATTGTTAGTGACCAGGGACAGATCCTTGCATGCCATTAGGTCTGAATTATTGTACCTGTGGAAGCCACAAAATAAAACATCTGTGGTGACCAGAGTAAGTTTCTTTTTAACAAGACTAGAGCATTATAGATCCTATAGAAGATGAGACTATATGCAGGTAATGTCCTCTGCAAGTTAAGTATAGTTCATCTTACTTTTACAACTGCTGCTTCAGACTGTCAAAGAGTTCAAGGGATTAATCCATAAATATCCAGTTGGCTAGGTCTGTAGAGGTGGTTTAATTGACCAGTAGTTTAAAATATGCTCCTTTAAAGGTATATGTACATCATCAGAGGTTAATGATGAAACAGCTGAAGACACTTGGGTCTAGACACCCTGAGGAACTCTTCCACTGATGTCCTGGGGCTGGAGTGATGAGCTTCCAACAGCTGGAGACGTTTTGTCTTGTTCTACATATGACACCAATTAGTGACAATTTTTCCACAGATTCCCATTGGTATCAATTTTGTGAGGGCTCCTTGATGTCACCATCTCTAACATGTGGCTTTGATATCAAGTAGTTGTTCTCCTCTAACTTCTGGAATTCGGCTCTTTTGTCTAACTTCATGCAAAGTTCTTCTTGTACGAAGCAAAGAATTAAAATATATATCTATGCATTATTAAACTACAAGTATTTGTTATGTAATGCCAATTTTAGACCTGTACATATTTTGTAAAGAAGTTAAAGATGTCTTTATCACTAAACACGTGCCTAACTGACACACTTAAATATATTCTTAAGTCTCTTGAAGCATTGATAATTGAAACATTTATCTTATGTCATAAGATTTCCACTTGCCCCCAGAAGAGCTATTGATGTTGTGTAATCTTTAGTCAAATCATTACTTTTGTTACTATGTAATTTGCATTTAAACATTACTGATTGCAGTATCTGAGTTGATCAATTATCATGCCGAGTTTTAGTTTTGTACCTTGGAGCCATTTGTCAAATGCATTACTAAAACAGTAACCGCAACCAGTGTATTAATGCCAAACATAATGTAGGCTATTAGATGTCAATGGTAGAGTACTCCATTAAATTGAAAAGAGGACTTTTTTTATTTAAAACAGCTTGAGGAACTTTTATTGCTCTCCAGACAACTGGATGGTGGCACAATATAAACACTTAATCTAGCCATTCTGAGGCTAGTTGAAAGACGTGTAATTTTGTGTTTTTCAATGTGTGTATTTAACTAGAAGACCTGTGATCATGTGCCAAATTCCAATGACATGCTTAAGTGATAAGTACGCTGTTCAGTTACCAATTGTATAACATTGTAAAATTAGTGATGTTTTGAGCATCGGCTTCTTGTTTTAAAAAAAAACTCATTCTTAGCATATACTCATTGCTGCCTATCTCTAATTGATCTGAGAAGGTGCTCTTTTGAATTCAATTGAGTGACTTGCTTGAGGACACATATAGGTCAAATAAGAAAAGAATGAAAGATTTCCTTCTGTAAAATGGTATTAGTGATGTATTGTGGATTTTTTTAAAAAAATCACACAATTTCATCGTCACCATTACTTACTGTGAAAGAATTTGAGTTTTTCTCTGGAGCACTAGTCGGTGATGTAACTACTGTGCTACCTTGTTTCCATTGTCGTTCCTCTGCTGGAGGAACACTGCAGGTCAGGCAGCATCAGAGGAGCAGGAAAGTTAATGTTTCAGGTTGGGACCGTTTTTCTGAAGATGCTGCCTGGCCTGCTGTGTTGTCTCTGACTGCAGCATCTGTGGTTCTTACTATCTCAATCTTGATCCTCTAACTTGTGCTCCCTTTAAACATTAAAAAATGTAGTACTTACTCTTGATTATACTTTGAGAGTTATTTGACAGAATATTGATATTAATGAAAACCAAAAGAACTGCAGATACTGTAAATCAGGGAAAAAAAACAGAAGTTGCCGGAAAAGCTCAACAGGTCTGGCAGCATCTGTGAAGAAAAAAGAATCAGAAATAACGTTTTGGGTCCGGTGACCCTTCCTCAGAACAGTTCTGAGGAAGGGTCACTGGACCCGAAATATTAATTCTGATTTTTTTCTTCATTGATGATAATGAGATTTGTATTCACTTGGTTAACTGGTATAATGCACTTTTTTTTTAAATTTCAGAAGCGGTTTTGCCAAGGATTAGAAAGTAGCTTTCCAGTTGAGGATGGTGTACAACAAACCCAACTCAACGAGAGCTTCATGTATCACCAGAATATACAGAAGCATGCTCATCCTACAAGACTGATGGGTAGAAGAGTTGCATTCCCCAATGTTGGTCAGCTGGCATTTATGGTACAGCCAATTGTTTTTCTTTTTACAGTTGATATGTACTTAGCAATCGCATTTTGAAAAAATGACTGTCATAAGCTTATCACTTGGTTTCAAATAAAGGGTTAAGTATTGCCCTTATAAAGGCAAAATACGGTGGATGCCGGAAATCCAAAGCCAATGCAGAATGCTGGAGAAACGCAGCAGGTCTGGCAGCATTTGTGGAGAGAGAGCCAACATAAACATTTCAAGTCATACCAGACTCCCAACACTTACTGTCTCTTCCTCTACAGATGCTGCCAGACCTGCTGAGCTTCTCCAGCATTCTGTGTTTGCTTAACATTGGTCTTGTTGACCAGAAGCACCTTGCAATTCTACCATCATCTAATCTTACATTAACAGATTTTTTTTATTTCTCCTAAGGAGCTGTGCATAAATATTAATAATCATTTTTAGAATTATTCACAGTAAGGAATGTCGAATGGCTTCAAGTATTCATGAGTTGCCACGAGGAGTTACGTAACGTAAAATGATGGATGCTAAAAGATGCTTGTTACATTGAGTTACCTTTATTGAAATAATTTATAGATTTTGCTCTCCCAAACCTAGCTTGATCCTTGAGAACTTTCTGAATATACATAATCCCCCACCTGAAGTGGTGGTTACTCCCAGCAGCCGTGGGAGCGAATGGAGGTGCTGAATAAAGGGTAGTGCACAATGTTAAAGTATATCGACTTAAAGCATTTTGCTATAGGGTGGTTTGTTTCTCTCTTGTTTTACTTAATAGTAATGACAGACAGTGGCATCTCGAACTCGTACTCTCTGAACATGGATCCTTTCTAGGACTGTGAGATCATAGAATTGTCCATGGTCTGGAGTAATTCCAAACCGCTTGTTGTCAATCTACCAATTGAAACAGTTAAATCATTAAATTTGTTAACAGCATAAACATAATCTCAGTCTAATACATTTCGGCACATTTATCATCAGGGATGAGCGTACTACACTGCATTCTCACTCATCACTTAATAATATTTATATTATTTTCCTTTTATATTCCCAAATGTGAAATGAAAACAGAATTTGTTGTCACCAGGGATTTCGTGATGCAAAATGATAGATGCAAAAACCTTTGTGTGATGTTGAATTATCTTTATTGATCCCATCTATAGATTTTGTACATAAAAACCTAGTGGAAGTATAAACCATTTAGGTGTACTCCATTAGGTCTAAACCTGAAATGTTGGTCTGTTTCCAGTATTTTATACTTATTATTCCTGTTAATTATTATTAATTCATTATTCATATTGGGAGATATTAATCCAAAAGAAAAGGGATTATTTCCCTTCTCCACAAAATGACATAGGATAATTGTTGTAATGTTTATGTTGGCTGCAAACCAGTGAAGTGCACAGTGGTTAGCACTGATGCCTCACAGCACCAAGAACCCAGGTTCGATTGCCAGCCTTGGGTGACCATCGGTGTGGGGTTTGAACATTCTCCCTGGTGACCCTTCCTCAGAACTGAGGAACCTGAAATGTTAACCTGATTGTTCTTCACAGATGCTGCCAGACATGCTGAGCTTTTCCAGTAACTTCTGTTTTTGTTCCTGATTTACAGCATCTGCAGTTTTTTTCAATTTTTATTGACCTCTATTTGCACTGTAGGGATTCTATGATCATTTTTCTATTAGAGAACTTGATGGCTTTTGTTTCCAATTACTTCTTAGGCTTACTGATGGCAAAAACGAGGCTATTTCTCGGCCAAAAGATGGTAGGCATCATGTTCCTGATATTGATTTTCCTCACTCCACCACTCAGTATTATGGACCAGACCAAACCCCCTCAAAATATATCAAGGAGAAAGCCTAGACCCTTACTTTTAATTTCTTTAGAGGCAAGTGTAAGGCGTCACATTCTAGATGTGATTCCGTTGGTCAAACCAATAGGCTTTAAGCAAAACAATTTCTTTTTCTGACACCACAGTTAAAATACAAGCAAAAAAGATGAATTTCAAAAAGAATAATTTCAACTGTATCCAAATACTTAATAAAAATAATGCATAATTAACTCCTGCTCATCAAATGTTCCAATATAGCAGAATTCCATAAACACACCTTTTCTAAAGGCAAACTCAGCACAACAGATTTCCCTCACTTGCTGATCCCTCCAGTCCAGTAGAAGGAACACTTTCAGAATGAATCTAGCAACAGAGAGTGAACTTCAGCTTTTGTAGCAGCAGAGAGTGAGATCTGTATCTAGCAGCTTCAACTCAAATTCCAACTTCAACAACTGAAAACAATTTTAAAACCCTGTGTCTGTGTGAGCCTGACTCCGTCACACTCATGCTTGTTTTGATTAATTTTTTAAAAAAGCTAATTACTCTGCTTTCCATGGAGCAGACATCTCGCTGCCAGGTTGGCAGCACCCTTCTTCAAGAAAAATTGTACAGAACAAATCCCTCTAAAAGGCACGCATCATTGCATTTGCATCCTGTTTATTCAGTGGTAAATGTCTTGATTTAATTTCCATGATAGCATAGCCATGATTTGATGATAATCAGTGATTTTTGTTTTCTACAACTGTACAGTTCAGTATGTTGGAGCATTAATGTACAAGGAACCACTTGTAAATTTTGGAATATGATACATCTTTCCATTTACAGTTTTCCAAGCAATTAGTGACCTTTATAAAATACCTCAAAAAACTATTAATGATCACTGTTGATTATTTGGTAGTTGATGTAAAATTTAATTAGCATTTTCTTTTCAAAGATGCAACAGAGTCATGAGCAAGTGGACACGTCAAAGCCTTGTCCTCGATGTTTGGCAGGTGAATCTGTAAGTATTTTTACTATTTCCTAAGATCTACTAAACCCTGTAACATCCAGGCTTTATAAATCAGGATAAAATGCATGAATGAAAATTGAAAATGACGTCACTCTTCCCAAATATTTTTATTAATTTAGTACTGATTAATTTATTGAACCCCTCATTTTCAAACATGGAGCAAACCTACAGAAATGACTGAGGCTTGCCCACCACAGTAAACGCTCAATTTAATGGAGCCAATGTATTTGAGTAATTGATTTGGCTCTCAGCACATTTTAGCCTTCTGTTGACAACTAACATGAGGCAGCAGATTAACTTAGCACAATAAGTGCACATTCAAAGGAAAATGAAGGCATATATTCTTTAACCTTTATAATTTTTCAAGTAAATTTAAATATTGTACCAGCTTTTGCTTGGAGAGTAGAGAGAGCAGCTTGGTAAAGTGAACTGAGAAGGTGCTCAGTTTGGAGACATGCAATAGTCTGTAGATAAGTATGAGAGCAGTGTAGCTTATCCCTTTTTATTGCTGGAAAGGTGGCAGTGCTGCTGCATGAGGTTGACCCGTTTAGTGATGCTGTTCAAAGTGCCCAAGGAGAATGCTGCACCTTGCTTGTTGGAAAATGAAGGCTAGGTTCGTGACCTGTACAGTGTATGGATATTATCTACTATGCTGTCTAATATTGGTAACATTTCATTGGAATAAATTCTCGGTTATGCTTTTCTCAGGAAAAGATGTGAGCCTTGCCTCTAGCAAACTAGTTTAATGCATCTGAACATCTGACGTATTAGCTAATTTCATGAGCAGTGATTAAGAAGAATTAGGTAATGTACATATCTAATGTATTCACATGGGAAGAGCTGCTCCTGTCCTACACATTGCCTGCACACTGGGTTTTGTCTGCTTGAAAAATGCTTGCCAAGACTTGAACAGGAACAGCCATGCTAAAAGGCTGGTAATTGACATGATGTCTTATGTTAGTTTAACATAATGGATCCTCAACCATGACAGTTAACAAATTAAACAATAAATCATTTTGAGTAAAGCAATTTCAGTAAATAGGCTTTATTGAAATGGGTGCTGGCCTGGTTCCATGATCTGTTTACGTTCAGGCTTTGCATCAGGTTCATTTTATATATAAACTGGAAATCTGACATCTGGCACAGTCTTGGAACTGACAGAACTGAAATATACATTATACTTGTAGCATGTTCTGTGTAAAAGATGTCCCCCTGAATTTCCTATTGAATTTCTTAGTCATTATCTTCTATTCATATCTTCTAGCTGTGGTTTCACCTATTACACATTTTCATAATCTACCAGGCCAATCTTCAGCCTTCTCTTTTCTCAAGAAAAGAATCTGAGCTGCTTCAGTCTTTCCTGATGAGATTGAACTCATTGTTCTTGTATCATTTAACTGCATTTTTGCATCCTCCCAGTGCATCTATTCTTTTATAAGTAAGGAGACCAGAAGCATCACAATACTCTAATCAAGATTCTGTACAAGCTTAACTTGTGACTATCAATTTAGTCCCTCTGGAAATGATCACACATTTGTTGTTTTACAAAACCTCTTAACTTGTGTCAGTACATTTAGTGATTCCTTTGGAGAATGTGGCCTGCTAAAATGTATCCTCTTACTGTTACCTATAATGAAGTTCATTTGACAATTGCATGCTCATTCTGAAAATTTAATGATTTCCTGTCTTTTCTGCATTAACGAGAATTCCAGTTTGAATATTTTGTTAAGGTACTTCTATTTCCCCTGTCAACATATTTTACGTGATTGGTGAGTAATGGTTGTCCCAGTTCTGATCCATATGGAACATCATTTGATATTCAGAGCGTTCCTATTGTTTTGGGGGGGTGGGGGTCTGATTTTCAAAGCCCTTAATTTGGGTATTTGAAATTTCGATTGCTGAGAAAGAAAATAGATATATGATTTTTACAGAAAATGTTGATGTGACCAGATTGTGCAATCACAAGATGATTTATTAATGTTATAGGCTACAACTTTGAAATAGTCTTATGGCCACCAACAGGAGTAAGGAGTAGTGCGTACTGCAAGGACTTTTGAACTGTCAGTGAAACGATCCCGTGTGCTGCATGTAACATGGTTAGAAGACTTGTTAACCTAAAAAGAAAACTGTTTGATTAGGTCACTTGTGGAGCCTAACAATATTATTTAAGGAAACATGGGTGGGCAAAAGAGTGCCTGACATAATTTAAAGTGAGAAAAGCACATTGTTACATATTGCACTTTGTTTGGCAGCAACGATGGAGAGGAGAAATAATTTGATTGCAAAGTTTAACCCTTTCATGCACAATATTAACATTAAAACAGCTTTCATTTACTTAGTATCTTTAAAATAGTCAAATTTTCCAAGGCACCTAACAACAAACAAGCAAAAATCAAGACAGAAACAAAGGGAGTGATATTGGGAGAAGAGTTTAAAATCTTAGCTAAAAAGGTAGATTTTAAAGAGGACTTGGAAGGTGAAGGTAAAGATGGATAGAGAGATTTTTTGCAAGGCTTGAGACGAGACAGCTAACGGTATGACAGCCAATAGTGAAATATTGGGCAGAAGCTACATCAAAGGCCAAATACTCTCAAATGGAAAATTTGATTTGGTGATGGTTTAGAGCTGTCAAAAATTGTAAGACAAACTTCTTTAAAGGTTTCATGCACCATTTTAACTGTGAAGTATCTGAGGACTGGTATCCAATGTAGGTCAGCAAGTGTAAAGGTAATGGATATGTGGAGTTTGATAATGAAAGGAGTATAGGAAGCAGCGATTTGGATAATCTGAAATTTAAAAGATGGTGAATTGGAGGCCACCCTGGAGAATATTGAAATAGTCAAGTCTGGAAGTTACATATGACTTGGTCGAGGATTTAAGGCAGGGTTCGAAAGCTAAAGCTAAGACATGGGCAGAAATAAGCAAGTTTCGAGTTGGAAAGTACATGGGTTGGAAATTCAGCTTAAAGTATAATTGGACGCTGGAATTTCAGAATTCTGCGTTGGTATCAACTGCAACTTGAGAATTTTTAAAAACAGAAACAGACTCTGCCTCTGTTTGGGAGGTGTTTGTATTTGTGGGATGCCGAAGACACTGATCTGTAAAACGTCCTGATCTGGACTGTACTGCCAGGTTCCTTGAGAACTGCACTGTTGAATTAATTAGCAGAAGACTGGAAGCAGCCCATTTTACTTTTGTACGTCTGGATATTTTGATTAAGTAGTATTGAGGCTAATGGTCTGCACTGTTAATTATGTGCAAATCAGACACAAAAACATAAAGCTGAATCTTGTAGGGGCCTGAACAATGTGGCCGATGACGAGAAATCTGTGAGAGAATTACATGAAAAGTTGGGCAAGGCCTATGTCAATGTCTAGAGTAATTGTTCCTTCGCAGAAATGGTTCAATGGATGGAGAATTTTATTTGAGAAAGATTGAAGAAATTGGGACTGCTTTCCTCAGAGAGATGAAGATAAAGAGAAGATTTGACAGGTTCTCAAAATCATGAAAGGAGCTGGATAGAGTAGACAGGGAGAAACTGTTCTTGCCTGTAAAAAGATCAAGAGGAGGTAATAACCTCATGGTATTATTGCTGGACTGTTAATCTAGAGACCCAGAGAACGTTCCGGGGACCCAGGTTCGAATCTCACTGTAGCAGATGGTGATATTTGACTTCAGTAAATATCTGGAATTAAGAGTCTAATGATGACCGTGAATCATTGCTGATTGTTGGGGAAAAAACAGGTTAACTAATGTGCTTTAGAGAAGGAAACTGCCATCCTGATCTGGTCTGGCCTGCAATAGGGTTAGGGTTAGGGTTATGTGACTCCAGACCCACAGAAATGTGGATGACTCTTAACTGCCCTCAGGGCAATTAGGGATGGGCAATAAATGCTGCCTGGTGAGCGATGCCCTCATCCCTTTAATGAATTAAAAAGAAAAGAAACAGGGCACAGATTTAAAGTGATATGCAAAGAAGCAAATGCAAACTGAGAAAAAAAATTTCTTTTTTTGAAAAGACTTTGTGTGCACCTGTTAAACTTGCCGTAAAATGTTAGAATTTGCCCTTTACTGTAAAAAATCAATTTTTTATGCTGTGATCAATCTTAGTTACCAATAAATAGCCTCTCTTGCACTGAAAATTGACTTTTCAAAGTGTAGAGTCATATTTCTTCAAAATTTAATTGTATATCAAAACACAAGCTCTTTATTCTTTTCTCCTGTCCCCTTGCTTTGCTCTCTGTACCTATTTGCTTTTGTATTAAATGTTGTGATACTTCTTGGTATCACAACTTCTTGTATTACTCATTTACAGTTCTTCAGGTTGACTAGAAATGGAGAAACACAGTTGCTTGCCTTGTTCATGCAAGTCCCAGACCTCATGTAGAGACAGCTGTGTCAATTTCTTTTAAATGTATTTTTCTTCAGGGATCATCTTTGGCAAGGGCAGCATTTGCTGCTCACCCCTAAATGACCTTAAGAAGGTGATGGTGAGCCACTTCTGTAACCACTGCAGTTCGTCGTACACCACTGGTATCATTTGGATGGTAGTTCCATGTTATTGAAGCGGTGATAGCAAAGGAGCAGTAATATCATTCTGAGTCATAAACCACTGTGCCTTGGAGGGGAACTTGCAAATGGTGGTGTTCCCATGCTTCTGCTCTCGTCTTTCCAGGTCAAAAATCACATGACACCAGGTTATAGTCCCACAGGTTTATTTGAAGACACAAGCTTTTGGAGTCCCGCTCCTCCTTTGGGTGCTTGGAAGGTGCTGTTGTAGGAGTCTTGATGAGTTGCTGCAGTGTAACATGTGTACAGTACATACTGCTGCTTCAGTGTATTGCTGGTAAAGTAACTGAATGTTGAAGGTGATGGACGGTGTGTCAATCAAGTAGGCTTTTTTTTTACCCCCGGAAGATGTTATGTGATATGTTGAAGCTGCACTCATCCAGACAAGTGGGGAGTATTCCGTCACGCTCCTGACATATACCTTTGGGACTCAGAGATGGGTTGCTTACCACAGAATCCTCAGCTCTAATCTACTTTTTTAACCCTACTGTTTGGCTGATTAATTTGAGTTTCTGGTTAATGACATTCTCCAGCATAGGTATTGAAAGTGGGGTATTCAGCAATTACATTGAATGCCAAGGGGAGATCATTAAATTTTCTCTTATTTGGGATCGTCATTGGCTGGCAGTTGTCTGGTATGAAGTTATAAATCTGAGTCTGGATGTTGTTCAGATATTGCTGGGTTTATTATGTGACTGCTTCAGTATCCGAGGAGCCACTATTGGTAATTGACATTGTGCAATCCTTAGCAAGATGTTGTTTTCTAAGCTCTTCAACGTCCAATGTAATCACATGTAGAAAGCCGAAAAAACATAATAATTGAATCGTCAGCACTCTTCATTTGTGGTTGAGAACTTAATCCTGGGCAGTTATCTGTTACAGAAGCTTCAGAATAACGTGAGTGAAGTGGAAGACATTATATTTCATTTGTAATGACAAGGTATAGAGCTGGATGAACACAGCAGGCCAAGCAGCATCAGAGGAGCAGGAAAGCTGACGTTTCAGGTCTGGACCCTTCTTCAGAAATGGGGGAGGGGAAGGGGATTCTGAAATAAATAGGGAGAGAGGGGGAGGCTGATGGAGGATGGATAAAGGAGCACATAGGTGGAGAGGAGACAGACAGGTCAAAGAGGCGGGGATGGAGCCAGTGAAGGTGAGTGTAGATGGGGAGTTAGAATGAGGATAGGTCAGTCCTGGGAGGACGGACAGGTCAGGGAGGCGGGATGAGGCTGGTAGGTAGAAGGTGGGGATGGGGCTTGAGGTGGGAGGAGTGGATAGCTGGGAGGAAGGACAGACTGGTTAAGGAGGCGGGGATGAGCTGGGCTGGTGTTGGGATGCAGTCAGGGGAGGCGAGATTTCCCTAACTCCCCACCTACACTCACCTTTACTGGCTCCATCCCCGCCTTTTTGATCTGTCTGTCTCCTCTCCACCTATGTGCTCCTTTATCCATCTTCTATCCACCTCCCCCCCCACTCTCTCTTTATTTCAGAATCCCTTCCCCTCCCCCATTTCTGAAGAAGGGTCTAGACCCGAAAAGTTAGCTTTCCTGCTCCTCTGATGCTGCTTGGCCTGCTGTGTTCATCCAGCTCTACACCTTGTTATCTCAGATTCTCCAGCATCGGCAGTTCCTACTATCTCCACATTTCATTTGTGATTTTTTTTTATCATTCTTCATCAATTAAAGTGCCTTTAACGTCACTTTTTCTTCTTCTGAAGGCATGGTACACCTTGTTTAGATGTAGTTTTGTGTACACAAGTGGCCATTTCCAATAGAAGCAAAAATTTTGGATGCTGCAAATCTGAAATAAAAATAGAAAGTGCTAGAGAGATTCAGCAGGTCTGGCAGTATCTGTAGAGAGTTAATGTTTCAAATTCAATGACTTTCCTTTAGAAAAACCAAACAAACTGCGAATGCTGTAAATCAGAAAAAAAAGTAGAAATCGCTGGAAAAGCTCAGCAGGTCTGCCAGCATTTGTTAAGAGTAATCTGAGTTAATGCTTTGGTTGAGTAACCCTTACTCAGACTCTTCTTTGGAATGAACTTGAGTAATTGGATTTGAAAAGTGACCATATCTAATGTTACTCAACCAGAAGAAACTTCTCAGCTGAACTAGACAGCATTCCAACTGATATCTATACACATGCGCACTTTTAGTAGGCATTTACTTGTGATCAGGAAGTGTGGGATTGCTGAGTACAGAATGGGCACAACAAGCTCAGCTGCTCACTAGATGAATTCCCTGACGCCATTGGAAAAACCTTTTTAATTACAAAGGTGCTTCAGAAATCCGAGCTAATTTATCACGATGTTATCAAAAGCTGAAATAAAAATGTTGAAAATTTCAACTGCATTATTACCCAGTACAATAAATTGAAATGCCATTAGCACACCTTTCATAGTTTTCTGTGAAATAATGTTGAAAAGAAACTGGGTAAATTTGAATTTGTAATGGGTTATTTGTAGGCTTTGGAATACCCTATGTACACATTTTTGTCTCTCCACTGCACTTTAGATTTTGAAGAGAGCCTTAAAAGGGATACTTCTTAGACCAAATCTGATGGTTTACTTCGAATTGCCCCAATTGTGTTAAAAATATGTCTGCAGGCCCATGGCTAAAGAAGGACTGTAATGCTGAGCTTTTAACTTTATTTTTTTTTTTTTTTTGTTTTTTACCGAGGTACCTTTGTACCTAATATGGCACTGGGAATGGTGACTTTGTACACTTTTCGCTGTACTCCTGTATCCTTGTACTTGAGTACACATGACAACAAAACCTAATTCCAGTTCTAGATACAAGTTGTTTAAAGGCAACTATTTTTAAAACTACTGCATATTTTCTGCTAAAGTTGCTTTATGTTGTGCATCATAACTCCTTTTGAGGAAGGGCCAGGGGTAGTGCTTTATTATGTCCTCAGATTTATCAACGTCATTTATACCAATGGTTATGGAATGTGGTAGTGACTGTTAAGTAGATAAATGTTGTGCAACAAATTGCTAATGTATGAATTAATGGCCAACTAATATGTTTTTGGTGCTGGTGACTGGGTGTAAGATTTTTGGCCAGGGATACTGGCAGAATTACCTTCCATGGACACCAAAGAATTTTTAAAATTATTTTGAGTTGGTGGCTCTTAGTTTAATGTTTTATATGGATGATAGCGTGTCACTATTATGCACTACAATGATTATGTATGCAGTCTTAAATTAGAAGTCAAATCCACAGCATTGTGCTGAGGCAGGAATACTACCAAATGTGAGCTAAGTTGACAACAAAATGGATTAGTAAAGTAGGAAACGTTTTTAAAAAAAACGTTTTCATACACAGCACCTTGTCAGAACCTCAGGATTGTCTGGACTGCTTTTCAATTAATTAATGATTCACTTTTGCAATGTAGTTACCATTGTAAGGTAGGAAATGAAACAACTGATACATATTGTCCCACAAGGCATTGCAATAAATGACAGACATGGTTGGAATTTCCAAAGCTTATGCCATTTTTGGTGCAATTTGGTGCTGTCAAAGCTGCAGTTCCTGTGCATGTCTCTAGCATATGGGCCAGCATAAAATTCACCACTTTGGGCTGAATTTTCCGCAACGTTTAGCTGTATCAATTTTGGGGAACTTCGTAAAGGGTCTGGGAGCTCAAGCAATTTTTTTTAAATATAAATTTACAGTGCTCACCTTATTAAGTGTGTCCTGCACGTCCTCGGCAACATTCTTTCCCATCTTGAGCTCACCAATAGTGGAAATACTTGCTATTATCAGCACCTTCCACTGCTGTCAGCACCACATTTAAAGCTCAGCTCTACACCAGGTTGAATACTGCAAGTGAGGAATGGCCCTTCACAGTTACAGTGTGAAAAATTGCCCCAGCGAAGGCTGAAAGAACTGCAGATGCTGTAAGTCAGGAACAAAAACAGAAGTTGCTGGAAAAGCTCAGCACATTTGGCAGCATCTGCGAAGAAAAATCAGAGTTAATATTCCGGGTCCGGTGACCCTTGTTCTGAAGAAAGGTCATCGGATCCAAAACGTTAACTCTGTTTTTTCCTTTACGGATGCTGCCAGACCTGCTGAACTTTTCCAGCAACTTCTGTTTTTGTTATTGATGACTGAAAGAGGTCTGGTAGATGGTTTGGTGGAGACAAGAGCCTTCCTCAGGACTTCCAGAGGAAACCATATCCTCAGAACCTGTCAGACTGGTTTGAAGTTGCGACCCAGGGAAGTTCCACGGTCAGGAAAAATGCACTGCAATGCAACAAGATGGTTATAGCCACCTTCACTCTGCAAGGGTATGCACCACCATCTTCTGTCTGGTACTTCGCAGGCACACCTCCCACCAAAATGTATGAACCACCGTTCCGACTATGGCATGCAGCATCTTCTCTCAGTTGCTCTCACCCGTGTCATACCGTCAACCACACCCGCTCACCAACGCACACGGCTTGCCTCACTCATTCACTCATTCACTCACTCACTCACTCACACGACTAATCTTTCCTGTTGTCTGGGCTTCCTGCTCACTTGCTTGGCATAGCTCGCTGTCATTCCTCTACCCACACTGGCAAAAGCAGCTGTGCTAGCCACTTTCCTCTCCCTCAGTCCCTGCCCAGTCTCATTCCAGGAGAAAATGGAGCTGCACCCTCCACCAGCTCATGTACTGATACCTTTGTGGATAGCTTAGCAAGGTTACTTTCAGGAACACGTTTTGGTGAACACATCTCCACAGCTGAACAAGGATGTAACACTCCAGTTTGCTGGCACTCGGAGGACCACTAGAGACTAGGCACCAGGCAGTGGAGAACCTAATAGAGTCAGCTGTTAACAACTTCATTAAAATGAGCGCGTAGACGCAGCAAGAGCAGGTAGATTTGTTGAGGAAGTCGGCCAACTGGATTGAAGGTTAGAGGGCTGAGTCCACCCATGTCATCTGTATTGTGCTGACTCCAACATGTGTGCATCTGTCTGCCTCCACAGACTGCCGTGGAGAGTCAGGTCCAGCAAAATGCTAATTACAGATGTATGCTGACCTGAATGGCAGTGCTTCAGTCATTTAAACAGGTGACAGTGGGATAAACAAAGTTCCTTTTGTTCTTTCCAGTTGTTTGGGCCCTGAAAGTCCATGTGCGGCAGTGCCTTATGGAACTGAGGGTTAGTGCTACAATCAGTGCGCAGAACCTTGGAGTGGCTGCATGCGGACACAGCTTAGAGGGAACAAAAACAAAGTTGCTGGAAAAGCTCAGCAGGTCTGGCAGCATCTGTGAAGGAAAAGAACGGAGTTAACATTTTGGGTCTGGTCTGCCTTCCTCACTCACCGGATCTGAAACGTTAACTCCGTTTTTTTCCTTCACAGATACTGCCAGACCTGCTGAGCTTTTCCAGCAACTTTGTTCTTGTTTCTGATTTACAGCATTCTTTCGGTTTTTAGCTTAAAGGGAACGTTGGGGCTGAGAGATCTTGATCTCACTCCAGGCACCCTGTCTTCAGTGTGTACAGTAGTATCAATACCCATATAGAGCCGTCAAGGACTTGCCTATTGAGACACTGCAGAGGGGCACAGCCCCTCCACTTCTGTTTATAATGCTGAACCCTGCGAATGTTCAAGTTCAGGAAGGTGAGCCTACATCTGGCTGGCGCATGCTCAGCATGTTTGGGCCATTTAGCCACAAATACGCCCAGAGTTGTCTGTCCAAAATGAAATTTTCTTTAACTTGGCGCTAAATGATTGTAATGAGCAGAATATTATTCAAGTATAAGGATCGATAGATGGACATAAAAGATCAAGTAAATTCCAGTCTGAAATAATTATATGCATAATACATTTGTGCACAAAACTTCATCATTAATGCCAGCCATTTGCTTTACAATTCTCTGATTGTGATTAATTTTCTTGTATTATTTGCAGTCTGTTTTAGGTATTGGTTAAAGTATAAATGTTGACCATGACACCAAGAGAACTCGCCTGTTTTTCTGCAAGTAGCATCATGGTAATTTTATGCCAGTGAACAGGTGGCATCTCTGAATAACATCTCATCCAACAGTGCAGCTCTCTCATTAGTGTGCACCCTGATAGTGTGCTGAAGACTCTAGAGTAGAGCATGATACCTTGACTTTCTGTGGAGGTACAAGTACTACACTGCATTAAGTTGTTTGTCTTGTTTCTTGTTTGGCTGAAGAAAAGAATCCAGTAAGTTGCTGAGTCATACAGAATACTCAGGTCCTTTATTCAGGCTTTAGTCTATGGTGAATTAGTTGATGACAGGGACTTTAGCATTTTCAGTTAGGAGAGAAAAATTGCCTGGAGTTCTGTGCACAGTTCACCTTTTGTTGAATATTACCAGAAGCACATTTGGATGACCAGGCTTCTGTATGAAGGTATGTTAGCTTAAGTGGACTGCTCATGTTTCTTATCATGTCTTACATACGTTTTGGCTGCTTACTGGGTCAAGAGGGTGAAAATAGATGCTTTGAAATCAAATTCCCACACCAAGTTAAAACCTCAAGAGGAGGATGAGAAAGATAAATTCGGTGAAAAATGGTGGAAGAAGTTTGGGGACGGATTGAAAGGCTGGGTAAGCAAAAGTATTGATTATTAGCCCCAGAAAGCATGACTGCTCCTTTTATCGTATGTATCTGGTATTTCTTCTGACCTCCAGAAGATATGGCACCACTTTTCACAGTAATGTATCATTATTCAACTTTTGCTTGACATGTTATGTACTATATTCTACACTGAATGTGGTTTCTTTCAAAGGATAAGCATACTTGTTTCCTCTTAGGAGAATTGAGAACTAGGGACCTTTTTTTTAGAAAAAGATGAAGAGTTTCCCTTTTAAATCAGGTGAAGTGAATGTGTCTTTTTTTGAATGTCATGAGCCTTTGGAACTTCCTTGTTGCAGAGCTTGTGGAGGTAGAGTCTATTGTGGAAGGAGAGGTAGATAGATTCTTGTTATGTAAGGAGGTGAACGGTTAATGGGTTAGGCGGGACTGCAGGTATGAGGTATTAATTGGATCAACCAGATTATTAAATGCTGGAACAAGCTTGAGAAACTGGTCTGCTCCCGCTCCTAATTCAGAAGTTTGTATATTTGTCCTGTGATATTGCTGAATTTTATAAATTGTTATTCTAATTTTTTTTCTGTTTCAGGGTCATATTAATCATATGGCTGGCTAAAAGACAAGAAGATCATCATGTAAAACTGAAGAGACTTTTAATAGCATTATGAAGATTCTACAAGAAATATCTAAATTTCTTAATATTTTATTACTAGGTACTGTTTTCAAATTTAGCCAAGATTTTACCTTTTTGTACTTGAACTGTCTAATTTACAATACTTATTGTTATAGTAAAGGCAGAACAACATTTATTTTCTCATCAAGAGAAGTTAAATGATTGTCAGCAAGGTGTTTTCCGACAATGTATGTTTGCAAAAGTTATAACTTTAAAGGAATGAAGATAATATGTGACATTAGTGCTACAGTAGAGAATTGATGACAGTGTACTGTTTACTAAAGATTTTTAAATCACATTGTTCTTCAGAAGAGCTTTTTTTAAAGGCTTCATTGCCTGATTGAAAAGAAAAAGATCAATGGCATTTGATTTTAAAACATTGTAAATTGGTTACCTTTTTGGCTGCATTTTTCACATGTACCAGGATATAAATAACTTTAAACTACGTGGTATTTCATTTATAAGTTGAGTATACAGAGTGTTTGTTATTCTTCTCCCACTTCTTTCATCTTTTTAAGAAACAGGTGGCTCTTCTGGTTTACAATTCCGTGTGTGTCAGCAAACTCATCATAGAATCCCTACAGTGTGGAAACAGGCCCTTTGGCCCAACGAGTCCACACCAAGCCTCAGAGCGACCCACCCAGACCCATCCCCCTATAACCGAACAGCCATTATAGAGGAGTCTGACTGTGTTTACACACTCCCATTTCCCAATAGCTGACTAGATAGCAAGCCCAGAAGTGCTAAAGTCATTTTGTTGTCCTGTTAGCTAGATAATCAACAGTGCGACAAAATGATGTTAATCTATGGCTTGCACTGCTGCCCTCTGTAACCCTCACCTTATCTAGATAGAAGATAGAATCCTGACAGTGTGGAAACAGGCCCTTTGGCCCAACAAGTCCAGACCGAACCTCAGAGCATCTCACCCAGACTCATCCCCCTATAACCCACTTAATCTACACATTCCTGGATACTACAGGCAATTTAGCATGGCCAATCCACCTAGCCTGCACATCTTTGGACTGTGGGAGGAAACCGGAGTACCCGGAGGAAACCCACGCAGACACAGGGAGAATGTGCAAATTCCACACAGTTACCCGAGGGTGGAATTGAACCCGGGTCCCTGGCGCTGTGAGGCAGCAGTGCTAACCCCTGTGCCATTGTGCCGCCCCACCCCATTATCTCTAACTCATCAAAAAGATCACAGCTTTTGACTGAATTTGGGTTTCTGCCATACATGTTGGTGGTCTTGAATTTAAGAGGTTGGGCAAACAAACTAATAGGGTTATCTGCTGGTGTCAAATCCAGTCTTTCGCTGCATTGCCCAGGTTGATGTGCTCTGCGTGGAGGTTAGTAAGAGGATGACACTGCTTTCCTCTTCCCAGATTTATCTCTATTTTGTATTATCTTCAATGGACTGGCTGATACCGTTTTATCACTTTGTGATGGCGTATATAAAGTGTGTCATACTTTTTTTAACAATGAAAATATTAAAAATTTGATGCCACTTTTGATAATGAACTTGTGTTTTGAAGAATACTCCAAGAAGCTCAATACTAAATTTTTAATATATCTTGTGTTTAGAAAATATTTACAAGCATTTGTATTACTTTTGCTATAAACTATTGTAATTTGAAACGGTCTCTCGTGCCAAATTCTGTTTTTTTTTGCAAAACCTTATTCTGAAACAAATGTGCTAGACATGGGATTATTGGTGTCTCAAGCATCAAACAAACTGTGCAAGCAAAGTTTTGCACAGATCATGGACGGAATTCTAAATATTCAGTGTTGGTACTGTTCAGAATATTTTTGTCTACTTGATATGTATCTGTATTTAATGGGCATTACATAGCTTTTTATGCTGTATTTAGGTTTAACTAAACTTTTGATCTAAAATAAAATTGGTGCTATTATTTAAGGAAGTTTGATTTTTATTTGTTGTTATCAGTGTTTCTTCGATATAAATTGTCAATTTTCTTTGATGTCAGGGTTCTCTTTATCATTTGCTTCCTCTTTTAAACATCAGGTAACCTAAGCAACGTATTGAGCTAGTCACTGGGTTCTTTATCAGTCAGGTGTCCAATTTGATAATCTATTTGGGGATGGTGGAGGACATCCATCTAGTCTCTTCACTATTCTCCCTGATGGTATAGAGTGAGTAACCATAAAATGTTACTGTTTTGTGTTCTACGAAACATTTTGAGACCAATATTTATTCAAAATTCATTCCTCTGAATAAGGTCTCCCAAGCATTATGCATCAACTCAGGATATTGATTTCTACTTTGCTGATATCAGTAACAGAACAATGGAATTCGTGACTGAACTATTACGATTTGAAGTGGTCCTTTTGTTACTTGATGTTGGTTCTAAGCATCAATTCATTCCCAAGCTCAGCAGTTCTACTGACAGTGAGTCTAAGAATTAAATCTGAGGACCAGCAACTATCTCTGCCACATGCAAAATTACAGATATCCTCGGGTCATCGTACCAGACCAAACATAAATATTTTGCCTAAATGCAATGTTTCAACTAAAACTAATATAATAGGAAATGTAAGGCTGAACTTTTTATTTCTTTATTTTTCTTATTTATTGCCAAGATCCTGCACCCGAGTACCTTTGTACCTAAGATGGCACCATAAATGGCGACTTTGTAAACTTTTCACTGCACAATAAACCTAACTCTAATTCTAAATATTCAGTTTTAATAATATATCCTGCTCTGTCACTGTGCATAGTTTAAGATGTATTTCAATTTTTTGTTTATTATTGCAGAAAATACTGTTTAAAACAACCAAGTGATAGTGATACTAAAATGTTCGGCAAAGGTAGTTTTATGCTGTGATCATTGAAATTAGAGTGCATTGCTCGCCAGAATACAGTTGCTATACTAAAATGAGAAGCGAAGATTTTAAGCCATATTGTTTCATCACTCTGGTTCCAAATCCCTTTGTGGTGGAATGGTCGAGTTGAATTCTATTGAAAAATGTTCAATACAAAAGCACGATGAATAAGGCACTGTTAATATTTCCAAATGGATGGCTGGAGTAATTATTTGATGAGGCAAACCGAGATTTACCTGAAGGTATTGTAGTACTCGGGTTCTATTTGTGAATTATCTCATGAATGTGACTGACTGGTTTTGATCTGTGACCGAGAAGAAATCAGCCTAGAAAACATGTTAATTGATTGTACAATTATAATTTCAGATTGGTATTTGATTAAAGATTAAAGATTACAACAAATTCTTGAATATACGATCAAAAGAATTGGAGTTCTTATAATCCAGACAATGAGGTTAAAATTAGCATGTTACAGTGGAGGGATAAATGTGGATGTTTAATGAGAGCTTTTGTGCACTTAATTGAGTTTGCACATGAAAGGATGAGAATTCTGGATGTGGAAATGTGTTTACTGGTTTAAAGCATTTGACATTTGAAAATTACACTTTTCTAGAGACATGACTTGGGATCAGTTAGCTCAGTTGGCTGGATGGCTAGTTTACGATGCAGAGTGACACCAAATAATGTGGTTTTAAATCCCACACCAGTGAAGGTTACCATGAAGGACTCTCCTTCTCAACCCATCCCCTCACCTGACGTGTGGTGACCCTCAGCTTAAACCATCACTAGTTATCTCTCTGTAATGAGAGAGCAGCCCGATAGTCTGGTGAAGCATTCACAGCCGTACCTTTTTTACTTCTAGGATGTCTCCTCGGTTCTCCACAATTGATTTCTGACCTAAGCTAGCAGCTGTTTTGCTGAAGTTGGACTTCCTTTGTCAGTATGAACAGTTTACAGCAGTTATAGTGCTTCTGTAGGACTGAGGCCAGAGGACTAAGGGGAGCAGCAGGTGTAGGGAGAGAGTCCTAGACAACTAATATTGGGGAGAATAGCACTGTGCAGGGGAAGATTCCCTAAGTACATCTTTAAAGTTAACTTCTACCTTAATTTTGCTGAAGAGGAAGGTTCCATTCCTTATCTTCTCTAAGGAGGTTATCACCGAGCGACATCACTTACTGTAGTCACAACACAATTCTGAGTGTAGGTCATGGATTGCACTGTCTTGGTGTCGATCTTTACATGGCTAATTTTGAAGCCAACCACCATCTTCCAGTTTGCTCGAATGCCAGTGTGGCTTCCATTCATAGAGTAATGGGGTCATACAGCATGGAAACAGACCTTTTGGTCCGACTCATCCATGCCGACCATCTTCCCAAACTAAACTAGCCCCACTTGCTTGCAGGCTATGTGAATTGGCCATAGGAAATGCAGGGTTACATGTAGGGTAGGGGGTTGGGTGTGAGAGGGATGGTCTGCACTCTGTCGATGTGGACTCGATGGGTTGAACAGCCTGTTTCCACACCGTAGGGATTCTATTCTGTCACATGGGGAAATGGTCAGGCTGGCAGGAAGTAGCCAGAATTTGAACTGTTTGTTTTTTGAGCTGTGTTTTAAGTGAGAAGTATTGTACCTGCAGGACAGAGGTTTGGTTGTCCTCTTGTTAATAACTTATTGAAAGTTCAGAGAATAGAATCTCCATTATAAGAATTAAATGAATAATCCTTGGAGCCTACTGGAAGCTTACATGCATTCATCGGTGTTGTCAGAAACCAAGGTAAGCTTTCATCCCATATATCAGTGATGTTACAGATTGTGGAGTCTGTTTATGTTAATTGGCCAGTTACATCTCATTTATTTCCCCCTTTTGATTTATTCCTTAACTTTCTGTTTGTTTGTCATCTTTATGTGAGAGTGGGGGGAAGGTTGAAGAGGATTGGGTTTAAATCTTAGACATTAATTGGAATTCTTAATAATAACTGAAAGAACAAGAATTTGAATATCTTGTTGTTTAACTTTGCCCTGCTAAAGTTACTGTGGTGTTAATAACATATTTAAGTCTTTTATTTGAACTATAAGCCTGAAGTCTAGAATTGATTATTCACAAAGTCTAGCACTGCTTAATCGAAAAATGTGATTTGGAACAATTGGGGTCAATTTTGATGGTCACTGGGTATTTTAATTTTACTGTGTTGCTAATACAGAGACAGGGAGGCTGATTTGATTTCACTGTCTGTCTCAATGTCATATCATAATTCAAAGGTGTATGACTTTTCAAAATGACAGGCGTGAAAGAGTGTTGGCATGGTTTAGATAAAATAAGTATAATAGCAAAATATTATTTTGGATTAAAAAATGTAGAATCCACATGGGTGGAGGTAAGAACAAGAGGGAGAAGACTCTGGTGGGAGTACTCTATAGGCCCCTGTTCTGTAGGGCAGTGAATAAATCAGTAGATCAATAGAGCATGTAAAAATGGCAGTCCATCAATCATGGATGACTTAATCTTGTAGATTGGGATCATCAAATTGACAGAAACAGCCATGAGGAAGAATTCATAGAATGTATTTGTGATAGCTTCTTAGAAAAATATTATGTGGATCCAGCTATGGAATCAGGTTATTTTACGGCAATGTTAACGTTATTGAAGTAGTTTTGATAAACAATCTGAGTCATATTGGGTCAGGAACGACTGCACTAAATTTAAATAAGGATAATTACATGGGAATGAGGGCACAGCCACTTGGATTGGCCTGGGAAAAGAGTTTAACAGAAAAGGCAGGTGAGGATTAATGGCATAAGTTTCAGAAAATAGTTCACAACTACTAGCAAAGGCACACCCAAGTGCGGAAGGAAGATTCTAGGAAGGAGATAGACTAACCATGATTAGACAGGGAGGTTGAGGATAGTATGTAATTGAAAGGGAAAAAATGTGTGTGTCAAAGGTTAGTAGTAAGAGAGGTTTAGGAAAGGTTTGAAAATCAAAAGGTGACCATACAAAAAAAAAAGGAGAAAATAAATAACGATGTAAAACTAGCAAAGTAAATAAAAAGAATGGACAGTAAGACCTTCTTTAAATATATGTTTGGGAGAATAGAGGCAACAGTCAACAATGATGCCTTAGAGAATGTGGCTAGGGAAATAATAATCGGTAGTCAAGAAATGACAGAAGACTTGAACAAAGTCTTCAATCAACCTTAATGGTAGAAGACTCAAATAGCATTCCAAAAATACTGGATAATCAGAGGTTTATAAGAAGAGGGGGTGTGATTGGAGCAAATAATACAATAACCGTTGCTAGAGGAAACGTAATATGGAAACTATTGCAACTAAGAGCTGACAAGTCCCCAGCCCAGAAGGATCACATCCTAGGATTTTAGAAGAAGTATCAGCAGAGATGGTGGATGCACTGGTATAATCTTCGATGAATCCTTAGACACTGGAAAAGTCTGAGACAATTGGAAACTACCAATGTAATGCCCTTATTCGAAAATGGCAGAAGACATAAAAAAGGTTAACTATAGACCAATTCGCTTAAAATCAATTGTTCCAAAATTGTTCATGTCTATTTTAAAGGATGTAATAGCAGAGCATTTAGAAATATGTAATATAAACAAGCAGAGTCAACATTGAGTGGAAATCATGCTTGACAACGTTATTACAGTTCTTTTGAGAAGGTAACAAGCAGACTTGATAAAGAGCAACCAGTAGATATTATATATTTGGATTTACGAAAGATATTTGATAAGGTATCACACATAGGGATACTTAAAAAGATATGAAAATATGGTGCTGAAGATAGTATATTCACATGGGTAGACAATTGGCTAATTCATGGAAGATAGAGTTGGGATAAAGAGAGCACTTTCAGGATGGCAGTTGTAATAAGTGGAGTACCACGGTAGTCAGTGCTGGAGCTTCAATTATCCATAATATCTATTAACAACTTGGATGATGGAAGTGAATGCACTATCTCTAAGTTTGCAATGACACAAAAATAGGTAGAAAGCAACTGGTGAGGAGGACATGGGGAGTCTACAGAGGGATTATTGATAAGTTAAGTGAGTAGGCAAAACTTGACGGATGGAATATAATGTAGGGAATAGGTTATAGACTTTGGCAGGAAGAATAGAAGAACTGAATATTATTTAAAAGGAGAGAGACTGCAGGAAGCTGTAGCACAGTGTTATTTGGGGGTCACAGTGCATGAATCACAAAAATTAATGTTAGCCAGAAGGTGCAGAGAGATAGAGAGAGGTACCAGCCACTGACATAGTTAACAGGAGGTACTGAATGAAAAGGTGCTGACTTAAAGAAAGAAGAAGCTTATGAACTAAAAATGACTTGTACCCAGGTTCTAGATTGAGTTGATTTAAACCAGTTTGAATTAATTAAGTTCTGCAAAAAGTCAGAAAGATGAAGTAATGCAAAAGCCTTATTTGGATGATAAGTAATGAGGTAATGTTACCTAAGTCTCTGGGCCAGGGCCAATAAGATAAAGGCATGCGATAAGTGAATCAGCCTGACTTGAGAGAGAACAAAATGAAGACCCTCGGGGCATGCAGCCAGTGAAAACTCCGGAGACCAGCCATCGCACAAGCAGACCCTATGTCAAGGACATGGTGATGACATCGAGTACGGCATAAGCCCTGATCAGTAGCAGCAGCTATCCTGATCAGGTATTAGCTTATATATTCTGTGACTACTTCGGGAGTGTCAGAGGGCTCTCGTGGGTGTATATGTAGGTCCTAGTTCATTTTGTGGGAAAACATATAAGATCTAGTTTTGTGATTTAAAAACATCTAATCAACATATGTCTTGTTTAATACACTAATAAAGTGCTGTGAGGTTATGAGAATTGACTCGTTTGCTCTCTGTGCAAGCCAATAACTGGAACCAGAAGGCAGTATCACAGCATGAAGTCGCCCGTTGAAGACAGATGAGGAGGATCTTTTTTAGAGTGTAGTGAACTTGTGAAATTTTTTGCCACGAAGGGCTGTTAGGACTGGGTCATTAAATATATTCAAGTCTGATATGGGCAAATTTCTAATCATTAACTGAATTGAGGTTCATTGGGGTCAGGCAGGTAAGTGAAGTTGAGGATTATCAGATAAGACATTGTCTTGTTGAACGGTGGAGTAGACTGTAGGAGTCAAATGGCCTCCTTCCATTCCTATGCCTTCTGGTCTGATGGTCTTATTATCAGAAGTTCAGATTTAAAATAGCCAAAATATTTCTGTCGTTTGAAAATTAATGCTCATTTCTTAATACTTTGGTGTATACTATGATATAAATTTTTAATTCTAAACTTTTATGTGTGGTGTCCCAGATAAAACAGGTCATATTCTAATTGTAAGAAAACACTGCTTTTAGATGTTTAGCCAGAGGAGTTGAATATATTTTTGATTTCACGCTATTAGCTGAGGGCTGTTATATTTGAACAAATACTGCTACTGTGTAGGGGCAGGAATTCTATCTAGTCTTCCCTTTATTTACAATATTAGCCCATTATGTATCATGGATTTGAATACAAAAACTATTTCTCTGTTTTCAAAATCCCTGTGAAACATTTGTTTAACTGAATTTATATGTTAATCGAACAGTAACTAAATATCCACAATAATTTTCTCAAGATTCATTTTAGTATCAGGAATGACTGAATTCTAAATGCATAGAAATTGCTGTCTGTCAGAGATGAATCGTTTTAATTGTTTCTTTGGTGCTGTTCATGCTGGAATTATCTTTTTCTCTTACTTTGCAATTTAACGAAATTATCAATTTTGTTCGCTGCATTTTAACCTGCCTTAGGAAGGGATGAGTACTGAACTATGATGTATTTTTTCAGTTAACATTCAACAATATAAAATAATTTATTTGGCAATGAGCTAATAAATTTGCAAATTAATCTTCCAATTAATATCATAATTTATGCATTAATTCATTTATTTGAAAATCAATTCAGAAACCTATTAATTTTGAAATTGAGAGGAAATCCTATTACTTTGTATTACAGAAGCATGCTTAGTGCTTCTTCTGCCACTCAAAAGAAATTGGCAGCATTTTCATTATTGTTAGAAAACAAAATGCACGGCAAGGAACCATTTACTGCCACTCTTCAGTTTCAGTTATGCCAAGTTTTAGGACATATTGCTTGTCCTTTCTATCACGGAGTTATCTTTTTTGGCTAATGTAATGTTTCTGCTATCACAAATTCAGCCGAATTCAGTTCTTTTCATTCCTGTTGGAGTGGTCCAAGTAACCAATGTCTTTCCAACTGTACTATGATAATATTTAAATTCGATATGAAATCAATTAGACAGACAGCCAATTAGAATAAGAGGAAGGTTTTTTTAAGCATAAAAATATACTTGTGAAATTCCACGATTGTTAGGATGGATGTAACGTCACCATACAACTACAAAGATCCTTGTCTTGATTCATGATGTGAATGAGTTGAGTTATCACCTCAGTTTGTGTGCTAAGGATACTATCAGCATGAAGTTTCTGTTTGTGGACTTGAAACAATGGTACGTAGTAATCTCAAGCCTAGGGCCCAAAAATTTAATAAAAACAGCCAAAGTATTGAAATTAGAACAATTTGAATTGTTTTTGTTTTAATTTGTAGCTAACTATTTTGTACTGAGGACATTGGCTCCAGAATATTTCCAGCAAACCAATGTGTAAATACAGTAGCAAAGGTTTTTTAAAAAGTTTTTAATGATTCCCAGAATACTGTGAATTATAAAGTGTTCTGCGCACAAAGCAGCATTTAGACTACTCCTAGATGCAAAGTTGGGCAAGGGTAAATGTTGGCTGAGGTGAGATATTGCATAATTTTTACAGTAGGTGCAGAGGGACACCATTTCAATGCTAGCGGATGTGCTTTAACTAAAAAATACTAACAAGTGTAAATAACTCAATGCTATATCTGTGTGATTTTGCACTTCTAAATCATTTAGGTGCTGTTTCTTATTAATATGATTATTAATATAAAATACAAAAGCAGTGCAGCTATCAAAACTACCGTTCTGAAATAGTCAGTTATAAATTGACTATTGGACCTCAGTCGTGTTACACACAATATGTTAAAGATATGATTTATCCCTTGCCTGTTCTTGTCACATTTGTACAGCTTTTCCAAAAAAAAGGACAACTCAGAAGTAACCCTGTGAAAGAAATAATTACACTGAGCTGTGCTGATATTGTGAAGCCCACGCTTATAGTCTTTAGTTCATATCTTCGACATTTAGTCAACTCTATTCCTGGTTCTTTTGACCCCTATCTCTTGGCTGTCAGAATCCTGATTGCAGACCAAAGACAAATGTAGAGAGACTCTGTATCTCTGCACTTAAAGGAGCCAGGGAACTCCATCAAAGAAAGAATGATTTTGGACCCAGAACTGCTGACCAGAGCAGTGTGGAGGAAGTCTGTTGAAGGGGTTAAAATTGAAGGTCGCAGATTTACTCACGTCTTGAGCCTTGTTAAGTAGTGAACTGAAGGCTAGCTTGGTCAAAACACTCTCAGCAGTTGTAAAGTACAAATTGGCCAGAGCTGAGAAAATGGTGAAGGGAATAACTTTATGAAGGAGCATAAACAGGCCCTGTCATGCATTGCAGTTAAGTCTGAAACCGGAGGAGAATCAATGTCCAATTGAAGGTAAATAACAGGAGACGGATGGAAAAGATAAATATCATCATAACGCAGTTACGGGGATATTACTGAGTTACAAGGATAACACTGTGAAAATCCACAAGTGATACAACCAGATGAGGTGAATCAGATCCTCTCTTTTCAACCTCCTCAGTTGGCCGCAACAAAGATGTGTTCTTTTTTATCACGTAGCTCCAAATTTGCCCTACTAAAATATTGTTAGTTATTTTCACTGGAAATTGTAAGAAGCCAATTACAAGATTTTCTTGAATGAAAGAAAGAGAAATTTTAAACCTATTAGCCCTGAGATCAATAATAAAGATGTGACATAAAGCTGGTTTAATCACATGGGTAAACATGTACTTATGCAAAGTTAAAAGAGAGTAGTGTCAGTATAAAAAAGATTAAATAATGTACAGTTTACAATGTTTTGTGTGTTGCAATATAACATACAATTGATTTATTTGACTGTCAACAAGAGATACCATTGCAGTTATGTTTTGAGCTCTTGGTGTTCTAATCTTTCTTTCCAATCAGTATTTTCACTAGGATTTTTTTTCCTCAGGCACTGGAGCTAGAGTTCTCAGCTTGTATTCAATGCTGTATCCTTAGTTTCATCTCTCCCTCTCCACCAAAAGCAGCTACTTGAAATAATAGTTTATTTGTGTAGTAGGTGGTTCCATCTCCAACATGTGAACATTTTCATAAAGGTGTAAATCGAAATAAATAAAATGCTAATTTTAGTTTGGCTGTCTATTGTCTAATTCCTTTTGGTTTCCAGAAGCTTAGCCATTTGTGGGGTCAGGTCATGCAAGTGGCTGTCTTAAGTCATTTGTTTTTGGACCCTTTTTAAAACCATCCCAATCATGAAAATGTAAAGCATTAAATTGGATAATAGATTTAGAAATCTCAGTAGAGTTGTAGAGATGTACAGCATGGAAACAAATCCTCCTGTCTAACTTGTCTATGCTGAGCAGGTATTCTTGATAAATCTAGTCCTATTTGCCAGCATTTGGCCCATATCCCTCTAAACCCTTCCTATTCATATACCCATCCAGATGCTTTTTAAATGTTGTAATTGTGACAGCCTCCACCACTTCCTCTGGCAACCCATTCCATACATGCACCACCCTCTGCTTGAAAAAGTTGCCCCTTAGGTCCCTTTTAAATCTTTCCCCTGTCACCTTTAAACTTATGCCCTCTAGTTTTGGATTCACCCACCCCAGGAAAAAGACCTTGTCGCTTTGCCCTATCCATGATCCTATGATTTTATAAACCTCTACAGGTCACCCCTCAGCTCCAGGGAAAATAGCTCTAGACTATTCAGCATCTCCTTATAGCTCAAAGCATCCAACCCTGGCAACATCCTTGTAAATCTTTTCTGAACCCTTTCAAGTTTCACAGCATCTTTTCTATAGCAGGGAGAGCAGAATTGCACACATTATTCCAAAAGTGGCCTAACCAATGTCCTGTACAGCCACAACATGACCTCCCAACTCCTATACTCAATGTACTGACCAAAAAAGGCAAGCATACCAAATGCTTTCTTCAAATTCCTGTCTACGTATGACACTACTTTCAAGGAACAATGAATTTGCACTCCAAGGCCCCTTTGATCAGCAACACTCCCCAGGACCTTCCTGTTAAGTGTGTAAGTGCTCCCTGATTTGTCTTTCCAAACTGCATCAGCCACTCCTCGGCCCATGGCCCATCTGATCAAGATCCCATTGTACTCCGGAGGTAACCTTCCTCGCTGTCCACAACACCTCCAATTATAGTGTCATCTACAGACTTACTAACCATACCTCCTATGTTCACATCCAAATCATTTACATAACTGACAAAATGTAGTGGACCCAGCACTGACCTTTGTGGCGCACCACTAGTCACTGGCCTCCAGTCTGAAATGCAACCCTCCACCACTATCCTGTTTTCTCCCTTTGAGCCAGTTCTGTATCCAAATCGCTAGTATACCATGTGATCTAACCTTGTTAACCAGTCTCCCAAAAGGAACCTTGTCGAACGCCTTACTGAAGTCCACATAGATCATGTCCACTGCGCTGTGCTCATCGATCCGCTTTGTTACTTCTTCAAAAAACTCAATCAAGTTAATGAGACACAATTTCCAATGCACAAAACCATGTTGACTATCCCTAACGGGCCCTTGTCTTTCCAAATACGTGTAAATCCTGTCCCTCAGGCTTCCCTCCAATAACTTGCCCACCATTGATGTCAGGGTCACCGGTCTATAGTTCCCTGGCTTTTCCATACCGCCTTTCTTAAACAGTGGCACCATGTTCGCCAACCTCTGGTCTTCTGGCACAAAAACAGAAAATCCGGTGACACTTCCTCAGATCGGCTGAGCTTTCCCAGCTTTTGTTCCTGATTTACTGCTCCACAGTTCTTTCGGTTTTTTTCCTGTCTCCCGGCACCTCGCCTGCAGCTATCAATGATACAAATATCTCAGCAAAAGTCCCAGCAATCACTTCCCTAGCTTCCCACAGAGTTCTAGGGTACATCTAATCAGGTCCTAGGGATTTGTCCACTTACGTATTTTAAGCTGTCCAACACCTCCGCCTCTAATATGGACATGTTTCAAGATGTCACTATTGATTTCCCCACAATCTCTATCTTCCCAATCATAGATCATAGAATCCCTACAGTGTGGAAACAAGCCATTCAGTCCAACTAGTCCTCTGAAGAGCATCCCACCCAGACCCACTCCCCTATCCCTGCATTTTCCCCATGTCTAACCAACATAACCTAAACATTTCTGGGCACTATGGGCAATTTAGCATAGCCAATCCACCTAGCCTGCATATCTTTGGACCGTGGAAGGAAACTGGAGGACCTGGAGGAAACCCACACAGTCACTGGGAGAACATGCAAACTCCATACAGACAGTCGCCTGAGGCTGGAATCAAACTGTAAGGCAGCAGTGCTAACCACAGCCACTGTGCCGCCCCAAATCCTCCTTCACAGTAAACACTGATGCAAAACACTCGTTTAGTATCTCCCCTATCTCCTGCTGCTCCACACATAGGCAACCTTGCTAATCTTTAAAAGGCCCTAGTCTCTCCCTAGTTACCCATTTGTCCTTAATGTATTTATAAAATCCCTTTAGATTCTCCTTAACCCTGTTTGCCAAAGCTAACTTATGTTCCCCTTTTGCCCTCCCGATTTCCCTCTTAACTATACTCCTACTGCTTTTATACTCTCCTAAGGATTCATAGGATCTCTGCTGTCTACACCTGACATATGCTTCCTTTTATTGACCAAAACCTTAATTATAGTTCATGTTTTAAATCATTTTGACTCAGGGCAGGAGTTTAATTGCTAGAAATGTGAACTTTATTGTGGATTAATGTGTTTCACTTGGGTTCTCCTGCTATCATTAGGCTAAAGCATGCACGAATTGTGACAGGTAATTCTTGACATAGAAAAGTTGAATTAGCTTTATTGTCACGTGCACGCAAATGAGTGCAGTGAAAAGTTTGCAATGACACCACTTATGGCATATTTGGAAAACAGTTAACCATAACGTGTAATATTCATTGAATTAAGAACTTGCAGAATGAGGTATTAATTGATCATGTTAATGCTTCCTAGTGATTTTTCTCCATCTTGGAGGCTGAATGGGAAATAAATTTTGATAATTGTATGTGTGAAAATCCTGCTAACTACATGACTAGCTGTCAGAGAAGCTTGGCTATATCCATATTATATTTGGATCAGGACTTCTTTCATCTCTGGATAAAAATAACCAGTTGACAGATACTTGAGCACGGTCTTAATTATTTATTCTATATTTTAACCCTACGTTGTAGCAAATTAATTTGGAAGCAGAAACCTCCTTCTTGGGTTCAAATTATCCAACTAGCCATTAGACTATTGACTCTGACAGTACGAAAGTCTGAGTAGATCTAATCACTTGCTGCATTTTTGAAGATCTACTAGCACTTGAGGTTATTGCAAAAAATTTTTTAATGTGTGTTTTATCAAAAAGATGTTAAATTTACCACTCTTTTGTTCTTGGCTTTTCCAATTCTTTCCATCACTGTATGCATTGTTTGTCCTACATTACTTTGATTTTTTTTTGTCTTTCACTCGCTCCAGCATAAGAACAGGAGCAGGAGAAGTAAGCCCTTCAACTTTTCAAGTCTGCTGTGCCATTCAGGAAGATCAATCTTAATTATGTACCTCCGCTACACCGTTCTACATGAATCTCACTTTATTTCCTTCATATCCAAAATTCAACCAATCTCTGCTTTGATTTACCAAACAACTAAGCATCCACAACCCTGTGAAGTAGAGAATTCCTAAAGTCAAATTTTGAGTGAAGAAATATCTCCTTATTTTGCTCCTTAATGTCTCATGCCTTATTCTAAGACTTTGATCCCTAGTTCTAGATCCTAACAGCTACACTGTCATCCCTGAAAATTGTAATATGTTTCAATTAGATCAACTCTCATTCTTGTGAATTATAGGGAATGTGTAGCATAAGGATTAACCCTGATTATCTGAAATGCTAATGAGGCAGAATGCATGAAAGGAGCGATGCAATACCACACATCGTATTCTCTTGCAGCCTTGAGGCATAGTATAGTAAAGTGTTTCTTAACAAAGTCAGTGTTTTCCCTGCCTCAGCAGACTTTGTAAATATTTAGTGGCTGCACAGCAAGTCCAAGGAGGTTTTATGGTGGCAGCAAGTGCAAGAAAATATAGAAATGGTCTCTGCCATTGCTGAAAAGCTTCAAGCATTTTACCGTTCCCTATGAAACAGAAGCATAGCTGAATTGGTACCAAAGATTTACAACATATTACATTTTGTATGGTCCTGCTGCATTGTCCAATAGTTTTCAGGTTAGTACATTATCATTTGTGGTGGGTTGCTATGCAGATGATAATGTAGTCAGGTAAGGGATTGATGAAGGAAAAGCTACATTTGAAGAAGTAAAAAAAAACTCCAGACTTATGTTAATTTGTTTTAAAATGCCATTGTCAAGTGGGCTGAATTTAATAAGTGTACTCTGGAATAAGAGTGAAGTATCTGGATGTTTACTAATTATCTTCTGTACAGGAACAAAATCAAAGTTGCTGGAAAAAATCATCAGGTCTGGCAGTATCTGTGAAGGAGTAAACAGAGTTACCGTTTTGGGTCCGGTCTGTACAGCCCTGATAAGATTGCAAGATCTACAGTGTGATGATGCTGTTGGCTTTAATTGGTTGGTTTGTCCCGAATTTTTTTTTTTTGGAATGGAGTTTTTACGGCAGCGGTGATGAGCAGATCTACCAAAACCACGAGAATAAACAGCCCGAGAGTCCTTGAGTGTTTTTCTTTTGAGAAGTTGGAACAATAGAAGCGGTCTAAAAGGGTGGGTTCGAGCTCTCTCAGAACCAGCATTTTTAGCTTTCTTTCAGCAGCAGTTGTTGCTGGGGTCTCAGCAAGTTTGGAAGGCAGTGGATCTCTCCTGGCTGCTACACTTTCTCTGTGAGTTTTCTCTGGATGTTTTTTCTCCTGGTCTGCTGAAGTTGCCTTTTGTCAAGGATGTGTTTATGGGATGTTACTATATTGGAACAGTTACAGTTTATAGAGTCATAGAGCTGTACAGCATGGAAACCAGTTATGCTTCAAGTTAAATATAGGCACAGCAGTATAAGTTCCTTCTGATGCTGAGCCATGATTGGAGTAAAGTTATTTTCAACCATCATGTACCAGGCAATGTAAAGCTCAAGATCATGGGACAAAGGTTCACAGGTCCTTGAAAGTGGAGATGCAGGTAGACAGTTTAGTGAAGAAAGTGTCGGTATGGTTGTCTTTATTGGTCAGTGCATTGAGTATAGGAGTTGGAAGGTCATGTGGCTGTACAGGACATTGGTTAGTCTACTTTTGACATACTGTGTGCAATTCTAGTTTCCCTGCTATTGGAAGGATGTTGTGAAACTTGAAATGGTTAATAAAAGATTTACAAGGATGTTGCCAGGATTGGAGGGTTTGGCTGAATAGGCTGGGTCTATTTTCCCTGGAGTGTCGGAGGCTGAGGGACGACCTTATAGAGGTTTATAAAATCATGACGATCATGGATAGGGTAAAAAGATAAGGTCTTTTCCCTGGTTGGGGGGAGTCCAAAACTAGAGGGCATAGGTTTAAGGTGAGAGGGGAAAGATTTAAAAGGGATAACTTTTAACTTAAGGGGCAACTTCTTTATGCAGAAGGTGGTGTGTGTATGGAATGAGCTGCCAGAGGAAGTGATGGAGGCTGGTACAATTACAATATTTATAAGGCATCTGGATGGATTTATGAATAGGAAGGGTTTAGAGGGATATGAGGCAAATGCTGGAAAATGGGACTAGATTAATTTAGGATAGCTGGTCGGCATGGATGAGTCGAACTGAAAGATCTGTTTCCATGCTGTACATCTCTATGACTGTAATTGAATACACCCCTGCAGAAGCGAGAAAAATCACTGAAACCTTGAATGTGATCCTAAACCACATTTAAGCATGAAAGCTTGTACTAATCTCCACCTGATTTGCAGTGTAGAGGAACTGGAAAGCCATGATGGTCAGCGTAAAAACTTCAGACCTGAATTTTCATAGCTGTTCACAGGACTAGGAAAGCTGAAAACGATACACTATAGCACATCCTGAAAGCCTGTCTGTTTACACCTAGAAAAGTTCATCATCCAGTCTTCCAAAAAGAAAGAAAGGAAGCAATGTGTTATTTGACCTGTGACAAAACCAACATTTGGTATTTGGTAATGGGGCCTAGTACCAAAAACCAACTAATCTATCAGAATTTGCATAAATCTTATACAGCTCAACAAAAAAGTTGAGCGCAAGGTTTGTCACTATGGACATAAGCTTACCAAAATTGAGAAAAAGAGACATTGGTTCATACATGGGCTTGTCAAAAGTTGGAAGTTAAATTCCTGATTTTCCTTTCCAGATTGACACAGACCACCAACCCTTATTGAAACTCTCAAATTCTAAGGAGTTAGAAAATGCCTCTGCAGGTACAATGATTCAGACTGAGAATGATGAAGTTTGATAAAAGACAGAGTATGTTTCAACAAAACAGCAGACCAGACTAGGTGCAAATGTCCATATCTCTGCCACAATCTGAACAAGATGTAGTTCTCTTTATGTAATGGTTTCCAATTCTTCAAAGATAACTACAACTCTACCAGCAACAACACGGAGACTGAATGAAATCAGATATGCACAGAAATCCAATATCGTATTCTCTGAACTGAGCACGTTCTTTAACAAATGATGGCTAGCAAAATGCCACAGCTATCCCATTCTCAGACAGAGCCACGAACACAGAGGACATGTTACTGATGATTCTCTCATTTATGGCAAGAAATCAGTCATTCTGAGAGTCCTGAGTCATCATATTTTGTAATGATTGCACCAAGGATATCTAATTGTCACAAATTATCAAGTCAGAGTAAGATATTCTGTTTGGTTACTAAATCTCTCGAAATTATTAGAACAGATGATATCAAGCTCTATTACTTGTGCTGTTCAACATCAGGACAGAAGATAACCATTGATACTGTCTTTTCTTTTCTATCAGGACTATGGGAACATCTTAGGATGGATTTCTTTGAGCATAGAGGTAAAACAAATCTGATAATACTCCTCCAGACAGACAGATGTCAAGTAACGGCACGGTTACATGTCTGCAACAGTAATTACATCATTAATAGAGATCTTTGCAACACATGGAACCACAAGTTTTGTAAACTCAAACAAAGGACCAATTTGCAAACCAGTTCTTTAAAGATTCACAACATCATTATTGATTTGTCAATTGTATCAACTCACTTCGAGACCCTCAAGCCAGTGGTGAAACTGAAAGATGAGTACCTACAGAAAGGCATTGCTGAAGAATTATGATTTTAAACTTGTAGTTCAGAACTGTCATTCTACTACACTCCAGAATGGTTTAGCACCATGTGATCTCCTCGTGGAAATAGACTGAGAACTCCACTTCCTACTCTCCCAAAATACTCATTTCACATGTACAAGATGATGATTTGTAAATGTGAGGGAGAAAGAGGAGGGTTACTGTTCCAGTCATGTGTGGAAATATGACAAATGGCAGAAAGCATGGAACCTACCAGACCACTGTCCAGGAATTCCAGATTAGATTCTTAAGAACACATTTAATATAAACAATTGTAGAGCAGAAACTACATCCATGGTTCCACTTCATTCAATCCAAAATTAGTGCGTTGTCTCGGCAATCACAGTGTATCATCTTTTACACAGAAGTAACCTCCTGCATGGTTGAAGCAGTTATCAACATAGTCACACAGGCTAAAGATCCTATGTTCATTGAAATATCCAGATGATGGCATGACTGCTGAACTGATATCATATGATAATTCTTATGCCCAGCAGAGACCTGAGAGATCATTTGCGGAACTCAAATTCACAATCTCCTCTAAAGGAGTTAACAACATGATTGACAGTCTAGTGAAACTGTCACAGCAGTTGTCCTTGTTTTCAAAGAAATATGAACTTGAGACTTGAGGAAATACATAATGTAAAGAGTTATATCTGGCTGATATGCTAATATGGCGCAGCATACATCACAGGAAATGATGCAATGTCACATGATTTTGTTCTCTCTTGCAAGCTCATGGCAAGGTGAAGCAACAGTAAGTTATTTCTAAAATAGCATTAGTGTTTTATTACCACAACAGACTCTGTGAATATTCCTTAGGTGTGAATCGAGATCAAGAAAATTTATAGTCTATTTGATCTTCCTCGGAGTGTCTGGTTGTCTTATTGCAATTCTCCACCTTGCTCCCATGCTGACCTTTCTATTCATTGGCCTGCTATAGTGTTCCAGAAAAGCTCAATACAAGTTCAAAGAACAGCACCTTATCTTTTGAGTTGGTGCTTTTTCTGAACTCAACATTGAATCATAACCTCTGCATTTGTCTTTTTTCCCCCCCTTTTTTATGTTTTTGGCTGTGTTTTCTTGCTTTATCATTAATGTTGCATTTTTTTGTTCCTTTACTACACTCATTAGCACTCTGTTTTAATTTTGAACCAGGCTTTTTTTGTTATGTGATTAGTAAGTTTGCAGATAACACCAAAATTGGTGGTGAAGGAGGTTACCTAAGGTTACAAAGAGATCTTGATCAATTGGGTCAATGGGCTGATGAGTGTCAGATAGAGTTTAATTTGGATAAATGTAAGGTATTGCATCTTAGTAATACAAATGAGGACAGGACATGTACAATTAATGGTAGGGTCCTGGGTAGTGTTGCAGAACAAAGAGACCTAGGGGATCAGGTACATAATTCCTTGAAATTTGCATCAGAGGTAGACAGGGTGATTAAGAAGGCATTAAGTATTCTTGCCTTAATCGCTCAGACCTTTGAGTATAGGAGTTGGAATGTCATGTTGAGGGAGTACAGGATGTTGGTGAGGCCTCTTCTGGAGTATTGTGTACAGTTATGGTCACCCTGTTACAGGAAAGATATTATTAATCTGAAGAGGGTTCAGAAAAGATTTACCAGGATGTTACTCAGAATGAAGTGTTTGAGAAATAAAAATAGATTAGAAAGGCTGAATCATTTTTTAAGTGAAGCTTAGGAGGTTAAGGGGTGACCTTATTGAGGTTTATAAAATCACAAGAGGCAACGATAAGGTGAATGACAAGAGTCTTTTCCCTAGGTTGGGAGAGTTCAAAACTAGGAGACACATTTTTAAGGTGAGAGGAGAAAGTTTTTAAAAAGGACATGAGTAACATTTTCACACAAAATGGTTCATGTGTGGAATGAACTGCCAGAAAAAGTGGTGGATGCCAGTACAGTTACAACATTTAAAAGACATTTGGATGAGTTCATGAATAGAAAATGTTTGGAGGGATATGGGCCGAGCACAGGTAGGTGGGGCTAGATTAGTTTGGGGACATGGTCGGCATGGACTGGTGTGATGAAAAGCTCTGTTTCCATGCTGTGTCACTCTATGACTCTATTTGATCTCCCTTACCTTACATCCTATGACAGAGCTACCTTTTGTTTTTTCCTGCGCCCCTCAGCTCTTCCACTGTCTAATTAAAAACTCTGACGTTTCAAGTTTCAATTCTGGTAAAAGTCACCCGATCTGAAATGGTAACTATGAGCATACAAGCACACGCCCACGAATTAGGAGCAGAAGTAGAACATCTGGCTCATCAAGCCTGCTCTGCTATTCAATAAGATCATGATTGAACTTTTTGTCCAATTCCATGTGACCATTTACTTCAGATAACCTTAATTCCTTTGCCTAGTAGAAATGTATCTGCCTCTGTCCGAGGAATGACTCCACCTTCACTGCCTTTTGAGACAGTTCCAGAGTAGCACAGTTCTGAGAGAAAAAAAAATCTAATTTCCCTTGAAAGAGCAACGTCTAATTTTAAAAGAGTGGCCTAAGTTCTAGACTCTCCTTCAAGAGGAAGCATAATTTCTACATCCACCTTGTCAAGACAGTTCAGAATCTTTCAAACTGCTACCTCTCCAACCTCCAGTAGAACCAAACACAATCTGTCCAATCTTTCTTGATAAGACAACCTGTTCATTTCACACATACAGCCTGATCTGCTGAGTTTTCAGATTTCTTTTTTGTTTTTGCTTTTAAGCATCAATTCAGCCCCCGTTTTTGCACAATGACACAAAGCTAAAATTATCCTAATGAGGTTAATTCCTGCACTCCCAGTGGACAGTCACACATATGAAGAAGACAGTCTAGAAGGTCAACTCCTTATTGAAATTGTTTCCCTTCAAGCAGAGCTTCTCCAGTGGAAACACAGAAATGCAGAATTGACTCTAATGTTCTCATTGCTTTTATTAACTGTCTACTAGAACGCAGTTTATTATGTAAAGATAATCTTATTTTTATGGAACTGTCTAATGGCTCCCTTGTCACATAAAAAAGTGTGAACAGAAACTAGAGATCATTCAAAAGCCCTTGGATTATAAGGATATTTTCCTTCAAATTTAGCATTCTCTTTTTTTTAAACAGTTGTCTTCGGCAGACATGATCTGAGTTGACGCAAAGTAAATATGAATTAATTAATCTGCCTTCTGAGATTAGATTTTAACATTGAATGATAGAAGACGATGTAATTTTATTTTGCGAGCACTAAGATTAATGCACATGATTTTAAAGTTTCATGGACTCCAGCAACAAGCTGTGTTTTAGTTAGCTTGATGTAATTTTTAAAAAAAATTTGCGTTAAATAATTTGATTAGGACAGATTGCTTGCATCCAACCATGTGTATGCAGATAGTCAGCAGAATGGAAACTAATGAATGCTTACTTTCCAGAGGCACAGCTGGCCACTGCCATTGCTAGTGTAGATGTATTCATTTCAAAACACATGTTTTCTTTTTTTTAAAAAAAGGCAAATTCAAATCCTTTGTGACATGTGCCAGATGAAGAGAGACTCTGAGGATCTATATGCACAGATGCCTGATAAAGGCCCAACTTAAAACTCTATTTCCCTGAAAAAGAGATGCCACAACCTGGGCTCCTGTACAATGTGTACGTTTTTGACATTAGAAAATGAGGGCGATGAGTTTTGCAAGTTTTGTGATTTTATTTTACTTCTTGTAGAAGTGCTGAACTTATCGTTACTCTGAATTAGAAGATGAACCGACATGTCTGCTGTCATGGACATGGAAACATGATATGTATTTTCTAAAGAAAACTAATCAGTTGTTAAAATGGATACAAGGAAGCTTACAAATTGGCCCCCAAAATCCCGCATCTTCCTTGTGGATTCAACCGCAGCCAAAAGCACATTTCCAGACTGTTACAGATAACACAGTGTGGAGCTGGAGGAACACAGCAGGCCAGGCAGCATCAGAGGAGCAGGAAAGCTGAAAGCTGAAATCAGAAACCTGATTTCTGAAGAAGGGTCCTGACCTGAAACGTCAGCTTTCCTGTTCCTCTGATGCTGCCCGGCCTGCTATGTTCCTCCAGCTCCACACTGCGTTGTCTCTGACTCCAGCATCGGCAGTTCTTACTATCTCATCCAGACTGTTGTTTTCTTAAGAGTAAAACACATAAGGCCATTAAATAATTCAAGGATTCCAGGAATGTCCATTGAACCTTCAACAGGTATGAAGTCTCAAAAGCTATGGTGATGCTGAACAGGAAATGGGCATAGTTCCAACAAGAAATTCTAGCATAATTGACTTTGCATGGTGGAACAATGAGTCACCAGAATTAATTTTTGGAGTCATATTGTTTGATTGTGCTAAAGGCTGGCTGGAAATAGATATTTAAAAGTGAATCATCTGAACACCATCTTGAAACAGCAACTGCTCCTCAGCAGGGAAGCAGAAGAAGGCATTCAACACTGCTGTACTAAGCCAGGCTACCAAGAGCTGTAAGAGTGCGACCAACAAGCTTCCACTCAGGGACCCATTCTACTCAATTTGCCTATGACTCACCAGGAATATCTCCACAATTAAGGATGGGAAATAAATACTGGTCCAACAAGGAAAGCCCACATTCCCTAAATATGTTAAAAGGAAAGCAACCTTCAACTGTTGAACAACAGGAACTATCACAGTTGCTAAATCTAACTTCAA
Source organism: Ginglymostoma cirratum (assembly GCA_024137785.1). Classification (NCBI taxonomy): domain Eukaryota; kingdom Metazoa; phylum Chordata; class Chondrichthyes; order Orectolobiformes; family Ginglymostomatidae; genus Ginglymostoma; species Ginglymostoma cirratum. The sequence continues at coordinate 32,128,147 of JAHRHZ010000140.1, read as the reverse complement.
GTTTTCAACCCTTTTGCTTCGGAAATAGAATCTTCTCACAAGATAGGCCTGCAATGATAAGAGTTTGATCTCATTTTCAGCTTCATACATAACCTTCATCTTTCTCATTTTAAATCTTTGTAAATGTATTTTAGCTAAAAGATTTATCACATTTTTCTTATACAGCCTTTGCTGAAAATTACATACTAAACTATTTTTCTTGTTGAAAGCATAAAACTGTACACCTGCTTATTCGAAATTCAAACATGCAATAATTAAGAAGGGGTTATATACAAACTTATAAAAGGTTTTCATTTACAGTCCACTTTGTAGATGCACCTGTTGTATTAATGTGACGCTGGTAAAGAATGCTAAAAATAACCTGCCTTTCTGATGGTTGTGATTTTTTTTGTGAGTTAAGTTTCTGTTTTATATAAAGCTGGTTTGTCATTTTTTCAGATTTTTCAAAATGTGCTTGATTTGGTTGATGAGGTTTACTTTATCAGAATGCTGTCGAATATGCTCCATTTTATGCACTCCAATTAAATACCAACAGAGAATTTGGAGATCAGATCTAGCTAATGGCATTTTTGACTGGTGAATAAAAATGAACAATGGACTGTGGGATGTAAAATAATATGCATTTTGCATGCTTTGCACGTGTGTACTTTAAATGTTTGCATTTGTTTGTCAGCTGATGAGGCGAGAACCAAAAGAAGTGTGCATTGGTCAAGCTTTACATTCTTATGTACTGCTGTGGGTTAACTGCTTAAAATGGTGAACATTGGGTGAAACCATAAAACACCAACAACATAGTGTGGTTTTGCAATTGAAATATAGGGAGTGGGTAGAAAACTAGCAAGCAGGATCTCATAACATAATAATTCAGTTATATCTTGTGTCATGTACAAGTGAACACAGAAATAGAAAGATAGGTTAGATGAATGTGTGGCTGGAAAGACAGTGCTGGAGGGAGAGCTTTGGATTCCTCAAACTGGCAGTGGATCTGGGGAAGATGACATATGCCAAGCTGGATGGCTTGCACTCAAACAGAGCTGGGACTGAGTTCCTGATAACAAGCGTGGGGCTGGATGAACACAGCAGGTCAAGCAGCATCATAGGAGCAGGAAAACTTGAC
>JAHRHZ010000140.1:32063764-32126630 GCA_024137785.1 Ginglymostoma cirratum | reverse complement strand
GTCAAGTTTTCCTGCTCCTATGATGCTGCTTGACCTGCTGTGTTCATCCAGCTCCATGCTTGTTATCTCGGATTCTCCAGCATCTGCAGTACCTTTTATCTCTGGGACTGAGTTCCTTGCAGGATGTTTTGCTAGTGTTGTTGGGAGGTCTTTAAACTAACACAGCAGCAGTCTCAAAACCAATGTTAGAGAGAAAACACAGTACAAAATGCTTGGACAGATGAATAGCATCAGCATAAAGAACAGAAAGTTAATGGGTGATGCTGGTAAGAAGGAAAGTAATGAAGTCTAAATCAGGGTTATTGTGCATGCGTGTGAATTCTCTGAATATAGGAAATAAGATTGAGGAGTTATAAGTACAGATTGCCACGTGGAAATGTGATGTCATGGTGATAGCTGAGACCTGGCTCAACAAAGGACAGGACTGGCTGTTAATCTTCCTGGATGTGAGGTTTCAGCAAAGACAGGAAAGGAGGAAATGTGGCAATAATTGCTAAGGGGAGTTATGCAGTGCTGCAGAAGGAGAAGGAGAGAATTAATCAAGCTAGAGCAAAAAGTATGCGATTAAATTTCTCAATTGACCAGTGGGAATCATATAGAAGAACAAATCTGTGGGAAATTACAGAAAGGTGCCAACTATTTATGCAGAGTAGTTATATTTGGGACTTTAACTACCCAAATGTAGACTGGGACAGCGGTAGAATTAAGGGCAGAAAAAAAAGTCCCAGATTATGTTCAATAAAGTTTCATACAATGTTATGTTTCCTGTCCAAGTAGAAAGGTTATACTGTTGGACTTCACTCTTGGAAATAATGTAGGCCAATAGATCAAGTGTCAGTGGGGGCACATTTAGGAGACAGCGATCATTGGTAAATTTTAGGATGATGATAGAAAAGGACAATAAGCAATCCAGTCTAAGAATAATTAACTGGGTGAGCTAACTCAATGTGGAAAGAATGAAGTTAAACGGGAAAGACTGGAACAAAACATTGATGGGAAAAATTATAAATGAACAATGGACTACCCTTGAAGACGAGATGGTTTAGGTACAGTCAAGGTATGCTTCCCCAAGAGGAAAAGGAAGGCAAACAAATCCAGAGCATCCTGGATGAAAAAGGAGATAAAAGTTAGAGGTAGAAAATATAATTGAGAACCGTGATGAATACAGAATGTTCAGAGGAGAGGCGGAAAAGCATATTACAAAGTGAAGGGGAGTTATGAGAATGGACCGCAGTCCAATATTAAAAGGGAATCCAAATGCCTTTGTTTGGAACACCAGCAGTAAAAACCAGGTGAAAAGTGTAGGACTGATTAGGAACCAAAAATGGGATTTGCACATGAAGAAATGGCTGGAGTATCAATGAATATTTTACATCTGTTTTTACCAAGGAGGCAGATGCCACATAAGTAATGGTGACAGAGGAACAAGCTCTGTCACCAGAAGGGTTCAAAATTGATAAGGATAAAGAGCTGGATATGTAGATGCTTACAGTTGACAAAAACTCAGGGTCAGATGAAATGGTTCCAAAGGTATTGAAAGAAGTGAGTGTGGAACTTGCAGGGGAACTGACCACACCTTTCAATCTTCCCTTGACTTGAGAGGTGCCAGAGGACTGGAGAATTGCAGACCTTGTTCAAAAGCCTGTAAAGGAGATGAGCAGTAATTACAGACAAGTCTGTTTAACTATGGATGGGGAAGTTTCTAAAAACAATTATTTGGGATAGAATTATTCATAGCACTTTTAAAAAGTGTGCTGATTAGGAAGAGCCGGGATAGATTTCTAAACAGGAAATCTTTTTAACTAATTTGCTGGAGCTTTTTGAAGAGGTAACAGAAGTGTCAAAAAGGATAATGCTGTTGATGTGGTCTACGTGGACTTTCAAAAGGCATTCAATACCATGCCATACAACAGAATTGGGAGAAAGGTCATAGTTTATGGAATAAAAGGATCAAAGCAAAATGTCGATATAAAATTAACTGAATAATGGGAAGCAGAGAGTAGTGGCCCCCAGTGAATTCTTTTTGGGCTGGAGGAAGGATTGTACTGGAGTTCCAAAGAGGTCAGTGTTGGAAGCCTCACTTTTCCTGATTGATATTAATGATCTAGATTTGGTGTGCAGCGACCAACTTCAAAGTTTATGGGTGATACAAAACTTCCAGGCATTGTAAACTATGAAGTAGCTTGTGTAGAACTCCAAGAGGGCATAGACAAGTTGGTGGAATGGGCAGAAAGTGCAAATGAGGTTTGATGCAGAGAAGTATTTCCGTAGAAACAACATGGATAGATATTATATCATAGGCAGTACAATATTTACGCAGGTGCAGAAGCTGAAGAACCTGGGTGTAATTGTGCACAAATCTCTGAGGGTGGCAGAGCAGGAAAGGATTGTAATTAATTAAAGCCCACAATTTCTGGATGTTATTAATAGGGCCATGGACTAGAAGAGAAAGGAGGTTATGCTGAACTCCTACAAGACACTTGTTTGACTTCAGCCGGAGTATAGTATACAGTTCTGGGCCCCACAAAATAGGAACAGTCTGAATACTTTGGAAAACTGTAGAAGAGGATGACAAAAATAGGATGAGAAACACCAGTTAGAGGATAGCTTGGAGATGTTGGAACTGATCTCTTTAGAGAGAAGAATGTTAAGAGGAGATCTGAAAGTTTTCAAAATCGCAAGAAGTCTCGATAGAGTAAATAAAGAGAATCTTTTTTGACTTACAAGAGGATCGAGAACAAGAGGACATGGAGTTAAAGTGATTTACAAAATTAGAAAACATTATGTTAAAAATGAACACTTGCGCAATGAATGGTTTGGGTTTGGAATGCGTTGCCTGGAAATGTGGTGGAGGAGGAGTCAATTGAGGCATTCAGGAGGGCATTGGGGACAAAGTAGGCAAACAGCACTAAACGGTAAATATTGTTCTTAGTTCCATTACTGTTTATTCTTTGCCTTACTACCAAATATTGGTTATTCTGATACTTTAAAAACATACTTTATTCTGCAACTGCTTTTAAAATTAAATTATTATTCCTTTATTCCTCGTCCCGGCATGGAGGTCTTCTTTAGCAACTTCCAGGTATTCTAGCGTTTGTTGTTTTAATCGGCTTTCCCCAGACTGAAATTAACCTGAGATGAACTTTGCATTTTTTTTCTTTTTAATCAATGACCTATGTCATTAATACAGGTGCTGTGGTCTGGCGACATATGAAATTTCTGAACATATCTTTTTGTAAAAGTATACATGACGATAAATTGCTATTCAAAGTCATACTGCTCTTTGGAGAGCCAATGCAGACATGATGTGCTGAATAGCTGCCTTCTGAAGAGTGAAAATTCTGTGATTCTGCAGTTGTTGGCCACAGCTCATTTATAACACAATGAGAAACAGGAACAATCATTGTAGCCACTGATGTTTTCCAAGACTGTCAGAGTTTCAACAATTACTTTGTGAACGACCAGATAAATAGCCCCGTAGAATTGTAGGGTTTGCCATTATTTTGTCTGTTCCTTGCCTTTGGTAATGTTCACTATTGATCAGATAATTCCCTGCCTACAGCAAAACTGACATCAAAATTCTTTCTCATTCAAATCATTTAAAATGTTATTTTTAATAATAAAAATTTTTAAGAACTGGAGAAGTCCAGTAGTCTATACTTGCGAAACAAAAGACGTTCTTAATCTACTTTAAATAAAATCATGAAGCAGAAATTTTTTGACCAAAGAAGTTAAAAATGTATCCTGTGAATGCTGCAAGAACGTTAAGAAACTGGGTCAGGCAAACTGTGCCAGACAAGATTGCCATCTTTAGGCGATGACGGCTCTTTGATGTGGAGGGGCAGGAAGAGGGCAAAATAAATGATTTCAATTTGTTATAAAGCTCCTCAAGCAGACTTGTCCAAGGTGCTACTCAAACAACCTAAATAAAGAAATGAAGATTCTTGGGAAGTCTGCAGGCCAGATGAAAGTGTTACACAGGTTGTGTGCTTGACATCCCTGATAGGCACTCATTTTCTTCTCCCTCCAGAAATGCATTTAATTGACTTTTGGATCCACGTATACAGGTTTATTTCAACACCCTGCCTTACTAATTATTGACACTTCTATATCTGTTCCACTTCCTTCCATGTATATCAGTTGTGTAAATTTGTGTGTCAGGTAATGAAATCCTTTACTTTAGTTGCTGATTGGTCTGGAACAATTTCAATTAATTAATTCAGATACAAAGTTAAGGGAGAAAACGAAAGAAAATTATTTTCTAGGTTGTTAAATACTTTAGAATATGTTAATTATTTTCTGAATCATTGAATATGTTTACCAACAAAACTGTTAAGCGAATACATCAGTAAATTTAGCACAATCTTACTTATCTCAAAGCCATATAATGACATTCTGCTAGTATTGACAAAAACATGAAAAACCTGTGTCCATGAGTATCAATTATTTACAACATTTGTCTACATCAACATAAACTATAGGTTTAACCAACATTTCAAGTCCCTATTGAAGGGCTTTTGTTATTGTGGCTTTTTGCGACATGACGTAGGAGTATGGTTCAGATCATTATTACAATTTGGACAAAAAAACCCAAATGTTTTGAAGTACATTCAAGCAAAAGAATCTACATCAAGAATCAACAGTTCCTTGGGGACAGATAACATAAAACTCAAATTCTCTTCACCAGTAAAAAAAAATAGGTTCCAGCTTTCACAATCAAAAGAAAGAAAGTAATTCACTGATGTTGATAAACTAAGGAGGCAAAAATTCACCTATGTGTAGCAGTACCACAGAGACCGACATAGATTCACTGAGGCATACAGCACTATGATGCCTGCTTTGATTCTGTGATATACTACAATATAAAAGCTACAAGCAGCACCTCGCAAATGGATTTCTTAACCTTTTACATCATCCAAATCAGAATGGCCTCCAAAGTGTTATGAAGGATTCATATTTAACATCTTTTGAAGCCTTGAATTTTTAAGGAATATGCAAAGAATGATTTATTACAAGTTCTGTGGATCTATGTTTTTTTTTCCCAAAAGGTGAGATTGAACATTAAAATTTTTGGTGCTTAGAAACACATGGTTTCAGCTAATTGTTAGATTTGTTTGCTATTGGTCACCTGCCTGGATTATATGACCACCAGAAAGTTAGTTTCTAATTGAACAGTGTTTGGATGAAATGAGAGTTGGTGTCCATTTTGCTGAGGGAAAGATGCTTCCTGGCTCAGCTCTTCTGTTTCTGACAGACTGCTTGCTTTTTTTACTATGTAATACCTGAACCATTGATTAAGCTGCTTTTTGAGAAGCCACTGAAGAGTTGTTTCCTCAGTAAGTATATTCAGAAAAGATCCCAGAGACAATTGTTGGTTTCATGTGCCAGAAAGCATACTGAATACCTAATATAGATAATATGTCAGTAACTGGGAAATTTAAGTTCATCTACCTCAATATATCTGTAATCAAAAGCTAAAATTGGTAAAGGAAACTATGAAGCTACAGAACTTTCATTTAAAAATCCTTTGGGTTCACTAATTTTTTTTAGGGAAGGAAATCTGCCAGTTTTATGTGATCTGATCTACTTGTGACTCCAGATCCATAATAATGTGTGATTCAGTCTAAAACACCTTCTGAAATGATCTAGCAAACACTCAGTTGTATTAAACTGCTATGAAAAGTTGAATAAGAATAAAATCAAATGGATAATTAGTATTGACCTAGACACCAGACTTCACAAAGGTGCATATAGCCCAAGTGACCCTGTGAAGCATTCTTTAACAGTGGGGACATGTGCCAAAATAGAGAGGGCTGTCGTATCGGCCAGTCAAGCAAAAGCCTGGCATAGTCGAGGTCAGAAGCATACCTTTTAAACAACTGGCTAAACTCCTTATCTCAAGACAGGGTCTATGGACTGGCAGAGCAGACCCATCAGATGAGGCAGCACAGTGGTGTACACATGCTGGGAGTCACCCTGATTCTGGACCAGTCTCATGGCATCAAATCAACCTGACTAATTTATTAGATTTTTTGAGGAAATCTCAACCAAAGTGGATCCAGTGGATGTATTGTATTTGGACTTCTAGAAGGCATTTGATGAGGTACCTCACAAGAAGATAAGATATAAGAGCCCACGGTGTTGGAGATGGTATATTGGCGTGGATAGAGAGTTGGCTCATGGGTGAGAAAAATCACATGGGGATAAGGAGATAACAAGCTGTAAAGCTGGATGAACACAGCAGGCCAAGCAGCATCAGAGGAACAAGAAGGCTGACGTTTCGGGCCTAGACCCTTTGTCAGAAATGGGGGAGGGGAAGGGGGTTCTGAAATAAATAGGGAGAGAGGGGGAGGCGGATAGAAGATGGATAGAGGAGATGATAGGTGGAGAGGAAACAGACAGGTCAAAGAGGCGGGGATGGAGCCAGTAAAGGTGAGTGTAGGTAGGGAGTTAGGGAGGGGATAGTTCAGTCCAGAGAGGACGGACCGGTCAAGGGGGCGGGATGAGGTTGGGAGGGAGGAGATGGGGGTGGAGCTTGAGGTGGGAGGAAGGGATAGGTGGGAGGAAGGACAGGTTAGGGAGGCGGGGACGAGCTGGGCTGGTTTTGGGATGCGGTTGGGGGAGGGGAGATTTTGAAGCATCTGAAGTCCACATTGATAGCATTGGACTGCAGAGTTCCCAAGCGGAATATGAGTTGCTGTTCCTGCAACCTTTGGGTGGCATCATTGTGGCACTGCAGGAGGCCCAGGATGGACATGTTATCTGAGGAATGGGAGGGGGAGTTGAAATGGTTCGTGACTGGGAGGTGCAGTTGTTTGGTGCGAACCGAACGTAGGTGTTCTGCAAAGCGGTCCCCTAGCCTCCGCTTGGTTTCCCCAATGTAGAGGAGGCCACAACGGGAACAGTGGATGCAGTATACCACATTGGCAGATGTGCAGGTGAACATCTGCTTGATGTGGAAAGTCTTCTTGGGGCCTGCGATAGGGGTGAGGGGGGAGGTGTAAGAGCAGGTTTAGCACTTCCTGCAGTTGCAGGGAAAAGTGCCGGGTGTGGTCGGGCTGGAGGGGAGTGTGGAGCGGACAAGGGAGTCACGAAGAGAGTGGTCCCTCCGGAAAGCAGATAAGGGTTGGGAGGAAAAAATGTCTTTGGTGGTGGAGTCAGATTGCAGATGGCAGAAGTGTCGGAGGATGATGCGTTGGATCCGGAGGTTGGTGGGGTGGTATGTGAGGACGAGGGGGATTCTGTTTTGGTTGTTGTTGCGGGGAGGGGGTGTGAGGGATGTGTTGTGGGAAATGCGGGAGACACCGTCGAGTGCATTCTTGACCACTGAGCGGGGGAAGTTGCGGTCCTTGAAAAACGAAGACATCTGAGATGTACGGGAGTGGAATGCCTCATCCTGGGAGCAGATGTGGCGGAGGCGAAGCAATTGGGAATAGAGCAGGAAGGTGGGTAGGAGGAGGTGTATTCTAGGTAGCTGTGGGAGTCGGTGGGCTTGAAATGGATATCTGTTTCTAGGTGGTTGCCAGAGATGGAGACAGAGAGGTCCAGGAAAGAGAGAGAGGTATTAGAGATGGTCCAGGTGAACTTAAGGTTGGGGTGGAAGGTGTTCGTGAAGTGGATGAACTGTTCGAGATCCTCGTGAGAGCACGAGGTGGCGCCGATACAGTCATCAATGTAACAGAGGAAGAGGCGGGGTTTAGGGCCAGTGTAGGAAGAAGGATTGTTCCATGTAACCTACAAAGAGGCAGGCATAGCTTGGGCCCATGTGGGTACCCATGGCCACCACCTTTGTCTGTAGGAAGTGGGAGGAATTGAAAGAGAAGTTGTTGAGGGTGAGGACGTGTTCGGCTAAGCGGATGAGGGTATCAGTGGAGGGAGACTGGTCGGGCCTGCGGGACAGGAAGAAGCAGAGGGCCTTTAGGCCATCTGTATGGGAATGCAGGTGTGTAGGGACTGGACGTCCATGGTAAAGATGAGGTGTTGGGGACTGGGGAATTGGAAGTTCTGGAGGAGGTGGAGGGCATGAGTGGTATCATGGACTTAGGTAGGGAGTTCCTGGACCAAGGGGGAGAAAATGGAGGCAGATAGGTGGAGATAAGTTTGGTGGGGCAGGAGCAGGTGGAGACAATGGGTTGACCAGGGCAGTCAGGTTTGTGGATTTTGGGAAGGAGATAGAAGCGGGCAGTGCAGGGTTGGGGAACGATGAGGTTAGAGGCTGTGGGTGGGAGGTCACCTGAAGTGATGAGGTTGTGGATGGTTTGGGAGATGATGGTTTGGTGGTCGGGGGTGGGGTCATGATCAAGGAGGTGGTAGGATGAGGTGTTGGAGAGTTGGAGATAAGGAGTTCTTTTTCAGGTTGGCGACCTGTGACCAGTAGGGTTCCAAAGGGATCAGTGCTGGGATCACAACTATTCACAATATACACTAATGACGTGGAGGAAGGAGGTGAATATCCTGTCGCCAAATTTGCAGACATCACTAAAATATGTGGGAAAGGCAATTTGTGAGAGAGATATGGTTTACAGAGAGATAGTGACAGATTAGATAAGTGGGCAAAATGTTACCAAATGCAGTATTATGTGGAAAAATGTGAAGTTATTTAGTTTGGAAGGGAGAAAAGAAACAATATTATTTAAATTGAGAAAAACTTCAGTAAACTGCAATCCAAAGGGACTTGGAGGTACTAGTGTATAAAACACAGAAAGCTAGCACACAGGTGAAGCAGATAATCAGGAAGGCTAAAGGAATGTTAGCCCTTATTTCAAGAGCTTGGTGCGTAAGAGGAGGGAAGTCAAACTGAAACTGTACAAAGAGCTGATCGCACCATATTGGAAGTACTGTGAGCAGTTTTTCTCCACTTACTTAAGGACTATTATCATTTCATTGAAGGGATTCAGAGAAGGTTCACTTGGATGATCCCCGATATGGAGGGATTATGAGCAAAGGCTAAACAGGTTGCAACTCCACTCATTGGTGTTTAGAAAGATAAGAGGTGACTTGATTGAAACAAACAGGATTCTTAAGGGGGTTGACAAAGTAAATGCTGACAGGATGCTTCCACCAGTGGAAGAGTCCAGTACCAGACAGCATAGTCTCAGAATAAAGGAGAACCAATTTAAGACTGAGATGAAGAAGAGTTTCTTCTCTCAGAGGGTTTGAATCTTTGGAGCTCCTTGCTACACAGAACTATCGGGGTACAGTCTTTGTGTATATTTAAGGCTGAGATCATTGATTCTTGATCAGAAGGGGAATCAAGGGTTACAAGGAAAGTAGTGAACGTGAAGAATGTCAGATCAACCATGGTTCTATTGAATGATGTGCAGGCTCAAGGGGTCGAACGGCCTACTCCTATTTCTTATGGTTTTATAACCCTTTCTCCTCCACCACCTCTGTAGAAAGTATAAAATAAAAGTGTCATAGTGGACTTGAAGCATTAATTCTGTTTCTGTCTCCACAGTTGTTGTGTGATCTGCTGAGTTTCTCCAGCATTATCTATGTGTTTGTTTCACTTCTCCAATTCACTTTCCCTTTGAACCTTTAGTGTTCCTTATGGTTCTTAACTGTACTTTCTACCTGACACCTGCCGTGACCGCACTTCTTCTTTGTTTTAATTTCTAACTTTCTCATGCAGGGATCTCCGGACTTGTTTGCCCTCTCATCCCCTTTTGCAGGAATACAGCTTTATTGTACACAAACCATCTCCTCTTTGAAGCCCACTGTTCAGCTACAGTTTTTCCTATCTGTTATTCCAGTCTGTCTGGCCCAACTCCAACTTTGCCACATTGAATTTGTCTCTTCTCCAGTTAATTATCCTTACTTTGGATTGCCTATTATCCTATTCTATCATAATCCTAAGCCTTATGAAACAATAATCACTGTCTCCTAAACAACCTCAGAACTGGTTTGAAGGTAGAAGACAGAGGGTGGTGGTGGAGGGTTGCTTTTCAGACTGGAGGCCTATGCCCAGCGCTGAGCCACGGAGATCAGTGCTGAATGTGAACGTAGGAGGTGTGGTTCGTAAGTTTGCAAATAAAACAATCGCCTGCAGCACAGAAAGCAACTCAAAGCTAAAGAGCAGAGAAATGGAAAACAGAGTTCCAAAGATATCAAAACATAACGAACATAAATGTACTTAACTCCTTTTGTTTCATGAGTTTTCAGATGGCTTAAAAATGACTCATATATTTATGATAACCTAAGTGTAAATCTAGCTATGCTGACTGTAACTGGCAAATTCAGAAACAGGAGTAGCTGGAAAAACTCAGCAGGTCTGGCAGCATCTGTGGAGAGAAAGCAGAGTTAACATTTCAGAAAAGGTGGTATAAATGCTGAAGGTGGGTGCTGGAATGCAGGGAGATGTGTGGGGGGATAGGTGTGGAAGGAATAAGCAAATAGGTGGAGACAGAGCCCAGAGGGCAAGAAAGACAGTTAAGGAGACAAAGGGATGGATAATAGTAAGCCAGGGAGAGAGAAAAGCTGATAATAGGGACCATAAATCAGTGTAAATGTGTTGGCTGTGCTGAAAGCAGCCCGTGTTATGACAGAGCTTGAGATGTGGGGATGGGTAAAGGACATACAGGGATGTGTTCAGGATCTTAAATTATTGAACTCGATATTGAGTCCTGAAGGCTGCAGGGTCCCCAGTGGAAAATACTGTTCTTTCAGTTTGCATTGAGCCTTGCTGGAACACTGCAACAAGCATGAGACAGAGATGTTGGCCAGAGCATATGGCAGTGTGTTGAAGTGGCAGGCAACTTGTACCTTGGGGTCATTTTGGCAAACAGAATGTAAGAGTTCCACAAAGCAATCGCTCAGTGTGTATTTCACACACAGTGTGTAGCTGAGCAAATGCAGTAGACTAGATTGAGTGAAGTTCAGGTAAATCGCTGCTTCACTTGGAAGGTGTGTCTGATGAAATGGGTGGAGGTAAATGGGCAGGGGTTGCACCTTCTGCGATTGCATGGAAAGGTGCTGTGACGATGTGGGGAGGTGGTGGGAGTGGAGAAGGAGTGGACCAGAGTTTCTCGGAGGAAATGGTCCCTGCGGAATGCTGACAAGGGAGGGGAGAGGAATATGTATCCAGTGGTGGCATCCCACTGGAGGTGGTGGATGTGATCGTGTGATGTGACTACCATAGCTGAAATGCTGGATTTACACAGAAACGAAAGTTAATGAATGTGAGGCTGGCAGCATTGGTATGTGTGTTTGGGAGAAGTAGCTTATCTGAATGTCTGGCATGTGCCCTGGCAACTGATTGGTATGTGATGGGGCTGTGATGCACTGAACATTGTGAGAGTTGGGTTTGAGGTGGGTAAGAGGTACCCTTTGAAGATGCATTCATTGACCTTCACCATCCATGTGAGGTAATTGAACTGCTTTTGGTACTGCTGCCAGACCTTGGGGCCAGAATCTTCAATTCATCTCTGTGGCTACCTACTCTCAGTCCATTCTCAGTCTGTGCCTTCAAGGCCTCACAATTTCCTACAGAAACATTGTTTCTCTTCTCCTTTGCACCTACTGTGCTGACATTCTAGGTTGTGTAGATATAGTTCCATGTGGGATAATGGGCAGCAAGTCACAGTCTGCAACAATTACTTTTTTGAGCGCCAGCCCAGGAGGTCATCCTTTGACATATAATGCCAGAACTTGTCTGATCACCCTATCTTCATATTTGCTGGCATCCATTCAACTGCCACGCTGGCACGGTGTACATTTATGCTACCAGCACCACTGTGGAAAATCTCTGAATCCTATCCACACTCTGCTGCTTCATGTAATGTGCTTCGCTTTGTACCCCTTACAGATGAAGGTACAAGGAGTATAGCTCCTCTTTGAAAGAGGGAAGCTGCCTTCAAGGTCTGTGTGTTAGCTGAAATGTATGTTGGACACACGCCCCACTTGCTTGCCACCTTGTTCAATGTGCAGCCAGCCAGTACCATGCTTGGCACTGGGCTGCCTGCTTATGTTATTCAATGAGGAGGCAGAATTGAATAAAGTTTGTACACTGCCTTCCTCAGTGGGATCAGGCACAGTGTAATTACAAATTGCACTCCACACGCATGTAAATTGGAGGACTTAAATATTAATGTAGTGATGTTCAGAAAATAATTCTCTGCAATGTTTTAGTGAAAAAATCAAAGATGCCTTGGCCGCTCAGGAAATTAGCAAGCTTTTTTTTAAGCATGCTATGCTGATGGTCCCAGCCTACTCTACAGCTGTGTTATTCATACCATTGGAGACAATTTGGCTTTTAGCTAAAGCCACCTTCAGTGATGCCAACAATCACTGGCTGGCCTGCTATGATAAATATTGGAGCAGTGCAGAAATTTGGTGTCTCTGGCCAGCTTTTATTTTCTATGAGTAAAGATTCATAAAGTCATTCTCTAGAGGAAACCCAAGTGCCAATGCCAGCTAATATTGGGATTTTCATTCACATATTCTACTTGAACCCAAATAAAATGACCATCTGACATTGGGAAACATTTATTTTCAGTATATATTTATAAGTTTACCTAAGATTTATAATTATTGCAAAACTGTTATCATCTTAATTTCACAATGTTTATTTATCTGTCAGCAGTAAGTTGCAAACACGTTGTCACCCAAGTAGATTTAGTATAACTTTTCAAGTTTTGAAAATAAAATCTACTTTATTTATTTCATTTTAATTATTTTGGCAACTTTCCCTGCTTGAAAACCAATAGCAGTTAATAACTAAGTTCTGTTACTATGGAGCAGATGTAAAGCAATAAATCAACAAATGTGTTAGTAGACAAAGTCAAGTTTCTTTGTTGTATGAATTTGTGTACCACTGCTTGTCATAATGAAGCAGCCCTTTGTACTATTGCTTACTGTAAGGTAGATTTGCTGCCACCATTCTCTTTTAGGTTAAGTATCTACAGGGCCTGCTTGGTCTAGAATGGCAGAGAAAAACCACTCAACAGTCTAATGAGAAGAGGCTCTTGTCTTAAACAAGATGTAGTTCATTCTCTGACAATAAATATGAGCGTGTTACATGAACATGTTAGACATTGTTACGGAGACTATGAAGAAGGCCCAGATAGTTGGTCTTATTTCTTTGAGATCCTAAGATGTTTTCCCACCAAGCACGTACAAAGCCATCTCAGTGGACCGTGCTTGTGGCACTCCTTAGCATTAACCCTTTCTGATGTTCACACTCTTATGTGTTACCGGAAATAAAACAGACAAAAAGTTGCAAATACAGAGACAGTATTCGTGAACAACACAATCAGCTAACAATGTTTCAAGTTTAAAAGCCTTCTTTAAAGGTAACTGACAAAATGCTCAAGGCAAGATAAAGGGAAGTGTTTAAAGCATGTTTTAAATGATTTGGAAAGCACTGTCTGAATGGGGAGTGGAAACAGATTCAATAGTGACTTTTAAAGGAGATTAAGATAAATACTTCTTAATTTGTCCATGCATTATGGGGTCATTAATTGAACCAGTGTTTATTGCTTAGCCTTGACAGACCTGGAGAAAGTGTTGGTGAGCTGTCTTCTTGAACCGCTGCACTCCATGGGATGTGAGGACACTCAGAGTGCTGTTAGGAATGGAGTTCCGGAAATTTCACCCAGCAACAGTAAAGGAATAGTGATATAGTGCCAAATCAGGATTGTACGTGGCTTGGAGGAGAAATTGCAGGTGTGATTGCTGTTGCCATTCTAAGTGATATATGTAATTGGTTTAGAGGTCTTATAGAAAGAGCCTTAGTGAGTTACTGCAAAGCATCTTGTAGAGTGCATGCTATCACACCCCTGACATGCACCTTGCCAATGGGGGACGGGCACTGGAGAGACATGAGTATTACTCACGGCAACATTCACAGCCTATAGCCTGCTTTTTTGGCTACAGTATTCATTTGGCTGGTACAGTTCAGATCTTGGTCAATGGTAACTCCCAGCATGTTTATAGCGAGGGATTCAGCAATGATATTGCTATTAAATGGCAAGAGGCAATTGTCAGATTCTCTGTTGTCAGACGTAGTCATTTCCTGGCACGTAAATGGTGTGGATGCTACTTTTATCAGTCCAAGTCTGGATGTTTTCCAAGTCCTGCTGGATATGGACACAGACTGCTTCAGTGTCTGAGGTATCACAAATGGAAATGAACATTGTGAAATCATCAGCAATCACCCCTTTCTGACCTTATGATGAAGGGTGGGTCATATATGAAGCAGCTGAAGATGTTTGGGCTCAAGACTCTACCCTGAAGAACTCCTGAAATAACATTCTGAGGGTAAGATTGACCTCCAACAACTACAACCATCATCTTTTGTGCCAGGTATGACATCAAATGAAGAGTTTTGCCCCTGACTCCCACTGATTCCAGTTTTGCTCAGACTCCTTAATGTTACATTTGGTCAAATGCGGCCTTGATGTCAAGGACAGTTTCTCTTACTTCTCTTCTGAAGTTCAGATCTTTTGTCCTTGTTTGGACCCAGCTGTAATGAGTTCAGGAGCCGAGTGGCCTGAGCAGGACTCAGAATGTGGATCAGTGCGCAGGTTATTCCTTTATAAGTCCTGCTTGATAGCACTATCAATGACCTGTTCTGTCACTTTACTAAAGATCAAGAGTAGACAACGTATGAATTAGTCAGGTTGGATTTGTCTTGCTTTTTGTGTATAAGACATACCTGGACAATTTTCCACATTGTTGGGTAGATGTCAGTGTAGTAGCTACACTGGAACAGCTTGGCTAAGTGTGCAGCTAGTTGTGGAGCGTATGTCTTTAGTATTATTGCCAGAATGTTATCAGGGCCCATGGCCTTTGCTGTATCCAGTGCATTTAGCTATTTCTTGTTAACACCTAGAGTAAACTGAATTGATTAGAGACTGGCATGCTGAAGACCTCTGAAGGAGGCTGAGATGGATTACCCACTTGAAGATAGATGGAAATGTTTCTGTCTTGTATGTTACACTAATGTGCTGGACTCCTGCATAATTAAAGATGACAATATCTGCGGAGCCTTCAAATGAACTAATTCAGTTTTTTTTTTTTGATTGACACCTTTATGACTGGATGTGTCAGAACTATTTTGCTTAGATATAATCCATTGGTTGTGGGAAGGATGGCCCACAGCATCTTATGAGTATCCAGTTTTGAGTTTCTAGATCTGTTTGAAGTCTATTCTATTTATCACAGTCATAGTACCACACAACATGATGGAGGGCATACTCAATGCAAAAACAGGTCTTTGTCTCAACTATATGGTTGTTGCTCCTACCAATACTGTCAAGATGGACAAATCTGCTCCAGGTAGATTTGGAAGGGCAAGGTCAAGTAGATTTTTCCATTTTGCTGGTTCCCTCAAAACTTGCTGCCAAATGAACCTAGCAGCTGTGCCCTTCACGACTCTACCAGCTCAGTCAGTAGTTGTGCTGCCGAGCCACTCTTGGTGGTGGACATTGAAATCTGCCAACCAGAATACATACTGTTCCTTTGCCACATTCTGTGTTTTCTCCAATTGGTGTTCAACATGGAGGAGTACTGATTCACCAGCTAAGAGTGTGCTGTAGCTGGTCATTGGTAGGGGGCTTCTTTGCCTTTGTTTGACCTGATGTCAGAAAGTCAAAACATTGTATGGAACAAGTTGGATATAGTGCTTGTGGCTAAAGTGACCAAAGGAAGTCTAAGAAACACAAGAACAGTCTATTGGCCAAAAAGAATGTTGGAGCAGGCTTGAAGGGCTGAATGACCTACTCATGCTCCTGTTTTCTATATTTATATTTCTTAGGGTCTGGAGTCAAAATTGCTCCCATGGCACTTCTTACCTGACTGTATACTACAGTGACACCACCTCTGGTGAGTCTCTCCTGCTTGTGAAACATTTGCTGTAAGGTATGATTCTGTGAGCCTGACTAGTCTGAAAGACAATTCTCCCAATTTTGGAATATGCCCTGATATGTTGGTGTGGAGAACTTTGTAGGGCTGACAGGGCTTTATTTACCTTTCTCATTTCTGATGCTTAGGTCAATGTCAGATAGTGTGTTTTGTTTTCTTACTTTGTTTAGAACTCATGGCAGTTTAACTCAACTAAGGAACTTGCTAGACTTTTTCACAGGACAGTTCAGAGTTATTACATTTCTAAGGTTCTGGAACCACATGTAAACCAGACCAGATAGCAGATTCCCTTTCCTAAATGATGCTGTAAAAACTCAACTAGTTTTGAACAAGCAAAAAATGGTTGTGATTAGCCAAGCTTTTAATTCCATATTTTATAGATTCAAATTTTACCATTTGCAGTGGTGGGACTTAAACTCTTTTTCCTAACACATTACCCTGGGTTTCCAGATTATTGGTCTATTGACATTAACGCTACACCACCTTCTCCTCAAGATTATTTACATGGCTGTGGAGACTAGTTAGATCATGACCTGCCTTGGCATAATGGATGAAATTTCTTCCTTGTGTGTGAGACAATGCTGTCACTTTAAAAAGGTTATTTTGTCCTGCGTTTCTTTTTTGGAGAGAGGTTGTAAAGGCAGAGGTAATAAAGTGGCTGCAAGAAATGGCCTAAATCAACAATCAGGGAAAAACAGTTGTAACAATGGAAGGGGAGCGGCCAATTCTCACAGACCAGGCTCTCGTTTTTTTTTAGCTGTAGCAGTCAGAAGCTGTTTGGGTCGCAGAAGATTTGGAGCTTAGTAAAATTATTCCTAATTGCTACATTCCCTGAAATCTCTCTTCATGTTGTTTCCCCCTGGATTGGAAAATTGCCTGTAAGATTCTGGGTCTGAATTTACCTTATTGCCAATGGGTGCGTTGATGGGATGTCACTATATTGGAACAGTTAGTTAGTAATAGGGACTACATCTATTAGTTAAGTTTTCCAAGTTTGTTAAGTTATTCTAAATTCCTTTTTCTTTCATTTATATTTTAACTATAACGTTTAAATAAATTGTTTTTCTTTACATCAAGTGGTTTGACCAGTTGCATCACATCTGGAACATGCACTTCACATCTACCTTTAAAATAAAAAAATTGTTAGGGTCTAGGCTACTTTCTTAAAATATTTTGAGGGGGTCTGGTCTGGTCCATAACAGTGTATTGTATGAATATGGTTCTCCCAGGTGAACACCATTCAAAAAGGAAGAGAATAGGAGAAAAAGGATTAAAAAAAACACACACAGGAATAGAAATAGAATGAGCCCCATCGAGTGCTTGGGTGGAGGACAGAAGATGATTTTTAAAAAAAAATCACAAAGACAAAAGGAGACGGTATGAGATATCATAGAAATGATGAACATATACATGAATGCCTGATGTGATTTAAGTAAGAAAGGAAGCATGAAAAGTTCTGATGAAGAGTCACTGGACTTGAAACGTTAAATCCAATGTCTTCCCACAGATGCTGCCACGCCTGCTAAATTTCTCTAGCAATTACTGTTTTTGTAGCGTAAAAAGGGGTACGTCCAAGCACATTACAGGGACTCTGGATTAGGTTAAAATCAAATTGCTATAAATGGGCATAGCAATCCACAGTGGTGTTCTGACAAGAGAGTTCCACTCCAAGTGTCAATCCTCTCCTTGCCCCACCTGTGTATTTCCAGCACATAAATCTCATATTTTGCTATTTCTACAAGACTCCCCTGCTATTTGCTAGCTTTTCATGATTCCTTTATCACCTCTTACAATCTTGCCTATTTACATATTTTCCATGCTTCATACGTGTATTCTATTCTTTTGATTTCCCTCATTATTCCACCTTTTATCTCAGGCTACTTCCTTTTGGTTTCTTTCTGTTCCTCCTTTTCTGTTGTCTGTACTGCTTCAGGTGTGATATATTCCAGACTTGAAGAAGTGTCTTAGACTCGAAACACTAATTGACAAACTTCTGTTTCTCCTCAAACACTACCTGAATTGCTGAGTATTTCCAACTTTCTCTGTCTTTGTTTTCAAATTTCCAGTATCTGCAATATTTTTCTTTCTTTAATCCTTTATTGAACTGATTACTACAGTACTGGAATGGGATCTCCGTGCAACAGAACTAATTCAATACAAATATCCATTTACAATATTTAATCACTTACATACCTTCTAGAGATATGAAAGTACCACAGAATTTAACAGAACCTTATTTTGTTTCCCAAATTATCTCAGAATACTCTCCTTGTATGCAATGTGTCATAGTTTCAGTTTTGTGAAAATGAAACTTAGCTAAAACAATAATCTACTTTATAGCATGGTGATGACAGGTCACATTTTTGTATATGAAGAATCCCAGTTATTCTAATTAAAGGTATTATAGAAAAATATCTGTACGTTTAACAGAATAAGGGCAATTTGGCTGTTTCAGTTCAATTCCCAGTAGATATATGACCATAGCATGACCTATCATTAAAATTTGACAAGAATTCATCAACCAAATTTAACGAGTCTGAAAACACAATGAGCATGAGAAGATTTAAAAAAAAAACCACAGCAGGTCAGACAGCATTTGAGGAGCAGAAAAGTCCATGTTTCAGGCAGAAACCCTTCATCAAGACTGGGGAGGGGGATGGGAGCCTAGAAGTAAATAGAGGGAGGGGGTGGGGCTGGGGCTGGGGGGAAAGGGTAGGTGGGAAGGTGATAGGTGGATGCAGATTGGGGGTTATTGTGATTGGTCAGTGGGAAGGATGGAGCGGATAGGTGAGTAGGAAGATGGACAGGCTAAGTCGGGTCATGGAGGCAAGGAGGAGGGGGAGGACTGGGCATGGGATAAGACTTGGGTTGGAGGGATTTTGAAGCTGGTGAAGTCAATATTGAGGCCATTAGGCTGTCCATTCTTGGCCTCCTCCACTACCAGATTGAGACCAAACATATACTGGAAAAACAACACCTGATATATCACCTTGGGAGCCTACAGCCCAATGGCCTTAATATTGACTTCATCAGCTTCAAAGTCCCTCCACCCCCAGCCTTATCCCAAGTCCAGCCCTCCCCCCTCCTCCTCCTCAACTTCCTGACCTGACATAACCTGTCTGTCTTCCTACTCACCTATCTGCTCCATCCTTCCCAATGACCAGTCACAATGACCCCCTAACTGCATCCACCTATCACCATCCCAGCCACCTTTCCGCTAGCCCCACCCCCCTCCCTCTATTTACTTCTGGGCTCCCCTCCCACTACCCAGACATGATGAAGGGTTTCGGCCTGAAATGTTGACTTTCCCGCTCTTCAGATGCTGTCTGACCTGCTGTGCTTTTCCAACTTCACATTTATTGACTCTGGCTTCCAGCATCTGCAGTCCTTACTGGCTCCAAGCATGAGACGATGTTGCTGTAATGCAGTAGAGGGTGCTGTACATTGTGTTTGAGCTTTGCTCCAGCTGACTGAGAGCACTTGAAACTGTCGCATTGTAAAATGAAACAAAAACATATTTTCCCAGCACTATCAAATTTCATCTTATTATGTAGATATATATGCGAAAAGCTTTAAAACAAGTATTTAAAAATGCAAAGACATTTGTTAATCATTACATTTTATAAATTCTTTTCTAAATAAAATACAGCCAGTTCTAATGGAGATGCAGTCTAGCAGACTGCATTGGAACACATGAATGGATGTATATTTGATAAGCTTACAGGAGTCAGACAGGCTCAAAGAAAGAAATACTTTGGATTTCTCTTTCATATCATGACATCCTCACAATTGAGAGTAATATGTTATTTCTGTTGCCACTCATCTTCTTCCAAACACAAGTAAATCATTCATTGAAACATTCTGTGTACTTGCTCTCTGAGTGAAATACATTTAAAAGGTCACTGCAGTTGCTCAATGTTTAACTGTTACTGAATGTATGCTGGTATGTTACTATATTCTCTATTAACAGAAAATAAAATATCTATAGTGGAACACTATGCTGAATAAGTTAACAAAGTGGATTTATGCTTAAATTAAGAAAATAAGCTTGAGAATCGAATATATAAGATTGTTTCGAATATATAAAATTGTTTCGAACATATAAAATTGCCGATTCTATGTAATTAAGCAATAATTTTAATTCCACAAGTTAATTAATTATCTTTATTGCATGAGAATTTTGCCAATATGAGAAGATAGAGGTGATCTTTCATAACACGTCATGCAATGAAGACCAGTATTTTAATTGAAAGCAGAAAGTTCTGCCTCTGCAACCAAAAGCCCATGATTTTACTGCAGCAGCCTCTATAGGGGTCATTGCCAGGAATACTGTCCAGTTGAGAAGAACGACCTGACTCTCAAAAGGGCCAGCCCAATTGGAGAACCAGCCACTTGCTTTTAAGCAGAGTCATCGATCAGTGTGGTCACTGCTGAGGCTTCAAAGAAAAAGAGATGGTGCCTCCATGCTGGGTGATTCCTAAAAAAATTGGAGAGAGATTTTGTGCCAGGATTGGGCAGTGTTTTCCACTGACAGCATCACAGGTACATCGGTGGCCATCGTGGTGATGCCAGAAAGTGGCAGCTCATCGGCCTCTTCAGTAAATTAATTAGCAACTCATCTGCACTCATCTGAGCTTCCCCTATTCCTGTATCTGCGAATACCCCACAATGGCTTATGAACATTGGACTTCTCTTACAACATTTTACATTGCCATTTTGCAAGCCTCTTTGCTTGAGTGATCTGGTAAAATTTGAAGAGTCTACTACAAAGACTGATTAGAGCCAGACTGAAACCTCAGCCAAATTCAGAAATTGCAGAACCCAACTGCTCACACCGATTATTATAATAAAAGGATTTTATCAAATCAAATACAGTAATTCTTTCCCTCAGTTTTTCCCATCAAGAATGCTACAATAGTTTCCACCAAAACGATAATATTCTTCATAATGCTGAAAGCTACATCTTTGTTCCCTTTTTGATAATTTACAATTGCAAATTTCAATACATTTTCAGAAATTTTAGCTGTACTGAAATATTCCATTTGTAGAATATTGTAAAATTTGAAATTCAGCTTATTACATATGAAGTGAAGGATTTATGTTCTGTTTCTAGGCACTAGCCAGAGGATTTGACAGTTCTGCTCTTTCAAGGAGTGTAAAATATCAGATTGATTTTTTAAAAAAAATCTCAAGAATACAAGCAAGATGCCCAGCAATTGTCTGAGAAGCCTGTTACTAAACTGACATACGAGTGTTATCGCAACATCCAAATTGTCAAACTATGTAGCCCTTTGTTGCAAAGGGAATTATGTTGTGAATACTATTTTTTCAGAATTTATCAATAAATGGAATGAAATCAGAAGTATTTTTCTTATTCATTCATGGAATGGAGGCTTTGCTGGGTGGGCCAGCATGAATTTCCCATCCCTCGTTGCCCTTGAGAAACTGCTGGCTCTGCACAACCCTATGTATATCCATTACCATTACCATCAAGCTATTAAGACTGGCTCAATGAAGAGTGCAGGAGGGCATGCCAGGAGCAGCACTGGGCATAACTAAAAATGAGGTGCCAACTTGATGAAGTTACCAAACAAGATTACTTCTGTGCCAAACAGCACAAGCAACAAGTGACAGACAGAACAAAGTGATTCTACAATCAACGAATCAGATCTAAGCTCTTCAGTTCTGCCACATTCAGTCAGGAACTGTGGGGGACAATTATACAATAAACTGCAGGATGAAGATTCACAAATATCCTCTACCTCGTTGATGGGAAATCCCAGCATTTCAGTGGAAAGGATAAGGCTGAAGCTTTTGTAACAACCTTCAGCCAGAAGTGGATGTTCCATCTCAGCCTTCTCCAATGACAATCTTTAGCCAGTTTGATTTACTTCACATGATATAAGGAAGTGACTGAAAGCACTTGATAGTGTAAAGACTATGGACCCGGACAATACTGCACACTTGTATTCCAGAACTTGGTATATCCCTAACCAAGCTGTTGTAGTATAGATGCAACACCGATAATGTGGAAAATTGCAGCTATGTTCTGTACCAAGAGGTTGTATATTTAGTAGGCATACAATTCTGTTACTACAGATGGTCCTCATGGATGCCCAGTCTTGAGTTGCTAGATCTGTTTAAAGTCTTTCCATTTAGCATGATTGTAGTGCCACAAACATAATGGAGAGTATCCTCGATGTGAAGGCGGGACTTCTTCTCCATTGTGCGGTTGTCATTCCTAACAATAATGTCATGGACAAATACATTAGTAGCACTATAACAGATGGTGAAATTTGAATTCAATTGAATGTGGAATTAATCAGTAGCAGGCAGATTGATGAGAATGAGGTCAAGTATGTTTTTCCCTCTTATTAGTTACATCACCACCAGCTGTAGACAAGCAGTTATATCCTTTAGATCTCAACAAGCACAGTCAGTAGTCACTCACATGATGAGAATAAAAGTTGCCCGTCCATATTCTGTGCCCTTGTATGTTCAGTGCTTCCACCATGGATGAGCACTGATTGATCAGGCGGAGGAGGATCCAGTTTTTGGTAATCAGTAGAATGTTTCATTGCCAATGTATGAATTGATGCTATGAGACTTCATGGGGTCAGGAATCAACGCTCAGGGCTTCCAAGGCAACTCCCTTCTGACTGTATATTACCATGCTGCTAATTCTGCTGTCTTTGTCATGCTAATGGAATAGGACATATTCAGGGAAGGTGATGGCATTGTATGGAACATTGCGTGTAAGGTACAATTCCATGAATACGATTTTGTCAGGCTGTGGCTTGACTAGTATGTAAGACAGCTCCCCCAGTTTTGGCAACAGATATGCCGCATTTGGTAAGGGTGACTTTGCAGGGTTGACAGGGCCATGTTTGCCACTGTTGGTTCTGGTGCCTAGGTAGTCTGTCTGACTTCATTCCTTTTTGTAAGTGTTTTTTAGTAGTTTGTGCAACTTAATGGCTTGCTCAATCATTTCAGAGGTCACTTAAGTATCAATCAGATTGTTACGTGTCTGGAGTCAAATGTAGGCCAGACCAGATAAAATTGGCAGATTTCCTTTTCTAAATCGCATAAGCAAATCCATTGGACTTTTTTTACAGCCATTGAGATTGATTTCACAATACTCGTTGAACTGTTAATCCTAGATTTTATTGAATTCAAATTCCACCATCTGTCATGGTTTCTGGATTACTAATCTAGCAACAGCACCACTAGGCCTATTCCTCTCCATAAGTTACTAAGCAATATACCAACAAAGGTCTTTCTCGACATCTGCTGCATTTATTCCAAAGTCCTCTATGGAACTATTTGGCGTTGATCTCATCAGAAATGTTTGAATAGAAGTATGATTCTGAACCTTTAAACAGCTGAGAATGGTGGATAATATGTGTGGGGGATGGGTGTTGTGGTAAGCAAGTTTTTTTTAAAGTAAGAAAAACAAAGTTGCTGGAAAATCTCAACAAGTCTGGTAGCATATGTGAAGAAAAATACAGAGTCAACGTTTTGGGTTCAGTGACCCTTCCTCAGAACTTGTTCCTGATTCACAGTATCAGCAGTTCTTTCATTTTTTAAAAAGTAAGCTGTCCACTGAATATGAATATAAAAATGGTAAGCTTCAAACAAAAATAGACAGAGGAAAGTTTTTATTTTTGCGGTCACAAGACACTGTGGCCACCCGTTCTATTTTGATTTTATTTTTCTCATTTATTTTGGCCAAATGTGAGTTAAGGTTAGGGTTGATTGAACCTTGAACAGCTGTATCTTAAAAGAAAATAAAACAAATGCAGATGTTTGCTGTTAATGACTGGCCTGGAAAATAATACAACTTAATTACTGATATAAGGAACATTATAGTTGATGCAGTGCCAAGTGAAGTGCTCAGGGCTGGAAGCTGGTTGAATGTTGAGTTGGTCAGTCTAAGAAGGACCAATGCTAACCAGCCAACCACAGAGAATATTAATTAATAAAAAGGAGGGAGAAAATTGGTTCTGACCGGTTTTGTAGGTGCATTGTGATTTTGGAAGCTTCGGGACTGGCTGCTCTGTTTTACCATCTGTAGTTTTCTATCGAGTTCAAGAATTGTTGAATATTCTAAGAAAATAATCCCAGCCTGTAAGAAATAAGTAAATGCTTAAAGAAATCTAATGAAACTGTTTGCATTCACTGGTGTCTTTAAAATTACATATAACATTATGTGCCTGTGAACAACTCATTATCAAAGGATTGTGTCAAGACTTGGAATCTATCATTTAAAACTGTTTAACTGAAGTGTCCAATTAGAATTATTTTACTATCTTTTTAATGTATCCCTTAACTGTGTTTGTCTGTGTGTTCAGGAGTTATGGTCAAAGAAGATTGGGTTTATGTTATAGATGTTAATTGGATTACCTTGTTGTTTAGCTTTGTCCTGCTGAAGTCACAGTATAAATAATAAATTGTGAAATTTTGGTGAAGTTATGAACTCAGTGTCCAAGTGCTGTTATTTGTAAGGTCTGATTAAGAACAATTAGGCAATTTTGAGGTTCAATGAATATTTTAATTTCATGGTATTGTGAATCCAATGATAGTGAGGATGATTTGATTTGTCTTACTATCACTGAGTTGTACAACACATTTAGAATAGACTGTTATCAAAAATTGTAGGTTAAAAATTTCTGCAGAGGTTTCTCAGAGGTTCCTAGGCTTTTGCACCAAAATAATGATGCAAATGGAGGAGACGCTATTGTAATATGACCCTCAGTGTATTGTTGAATAGCTTCTTTAAGAAGCTTTTATGTTGGCTCAGTGAATAACTACATCATATTGCGAGGTATTGAACCATCCCAAGGAGGGAGCTGCCACATTAAGGTTTTGATTTCTGCCAAATTACCTGGATCATGGTGTGACCTGATAAACACTTCAATGGACCTCCAGGTAGGGAAGCAGTTCAATCAATAGGTGTTCTCACTAGAGCACCAGCGTATGACCTCCGCTGGGAAATGCACACAGGTAAACAAATAAAGATTTTATTTATTTGATTGTTGTATTTGTAACTTATTTTGATAAATTCCTATTTATGCAGCTTGCATACATTTGCTATTCTGTCTTGATTCTGTACAAGTACTGTGGAGAGTAACTGATTAGAACATGTTAAAAAAACAGTAAGGATTGGGTACAGAGAAAATTAAGCATGGATGAGAATGGAATTGTGCTGCAATGCCATATACTCTGTTGTTACATAACCAATCAGAATTTACTGTTGGGCTTATTGTATTGGGTTAACAAAAACGATTGCTGACACTTAAAAAACTATTCTCAAAAGGAGGCAAAAATGGGATTAAAATCAATGAACGTGGTTTAGAAAGAAGCAGAATTTTCATATTGCATGAAGATTGTAGAGTTTATATATACGGTTGATTAATTTATGGATAAATGTGGTTTCAATTCTGTCATAACCATTGGGTGTAATAGATACAATGATAAAATATTGATATATAAAATATATTTGCTGAATTGATATAGTTTTAAAGCACCAACTTCATAATTTATTTTCTTGAAAGTATTATTTCTTGCTATTTACTGCTAACAGATTACGAAATTTATAAAAAGAAGCCTAAATCAACACAAAATAGATAGTTCCTGACAATTAATGCGTCATAGTCTTGACCGTTTTACCAACATTTCACCCGCTGGTGCCCACCAGCAAAATTCCCACTGGAATTTGTGGGTTTCATTGAGAATGATAACATTATTTTCATGGGGTTGTGGCTGATACATTACTGACATCTATGGGTCCCATGCAGCGGGGAAATCAAGCATTTTTCTGGTTTATGTTGGAGGACAATTTCTCATACACCACCCTCCATTCTCCAGCCCAGTACATTTGTAATTCAAACTGAATTTGCTTAAAAGCATTGTTTTTCTAATATTAATGCTCCAAATCCTAGATACAGATCACCCCTGCACAGTTAGGTCCAGTTTGCGCATTTGGAAACTCATGAACTTTATCTTACTACGTTTAGCAGGCTTCAGTACCAATGAGGTGGGAAAACGACAACCTCTTGAAGATGGACCTTCCTCCATTACAAGGCAGAATGGAAATCTCAGAAAAATGACAACTTGACAGATGTGAGCCTTCATCATTTTCCAGTGAGTTCGACCAGAGTTAAAACGGGAATCCAGTCACAGTCCCAAAAAATAAAATGAGAGGTCAATATTTATATACAAAGTTATGTTTAACATTTATAACTTGGTGCTTTTCAATTTTCCTTCTAAAACAACCCATTGTTGCATTGAGCTCTTACAACAGCCACCAGCATTGTGATCCTGTTTTGTTTCTTTTCTCACTTCATTCTTGCTTACTCTGTCTTTATATCAAGCAGCATCAGAGGAGCAGGAAGATTGACGTTTCGGGCCTAGACCCTTCTTCAGAAATGGGGGAGGGGAAGGGGGATCTGAAATAAATAGGGAGAGGGGGGAGGCGGATAGAAGATGGATAGAGGAGAAGATAGGTGGAGAGGACACAGACCGGTCAAGGAGGTGGGGATGGAGCCAGTAAAGGTGAGTGTAGGTGGGGAGGTAGGGAGGAGATAGTTCAGTCCAGGGAGGATGGACAGGTCAAGGGGACGGGATGATGTTAGTAGATAGGAGATGGGGGTGGGGCTTGAGGTGGGAGTAAGGACAGGTTAGGGAGGCGGGGACGAGCTGGGGTGGTTTTGGGATGCGGTTGGGGGAGGGGAGATTTTGAAGCTTGTGAAGTCCACATTGATACCGTTGGAATGCAGGGTTCCCAAGCGGAATATGAGTTGCTGTTCCTGCAACCTTCGGGTGGCATCGTTGTGGCACTGCAGGAGGCCCAGGATGGACATGTCGTCTGAGGAACGGGAGGGGGAGTTGAAATAGTTTGCGACTGGGAGGTGCAGTTGTTTGGTGCGAACCGAGCGTAGGTGTTCTGCAAAGCGGTCCCCAAGCCTCCACTTGGTTTCCCCAATGTAGAGGAGGCCACAATGGGAACAGCGGATGCAGTATACCACATTAGCAGATGTGCAGGTGAACATCTGCTTGATGTGGAAAGTCTTCTTGGGGCCTGGGATGGGGGTGTGGGTGGAGGTGTAGGGGCAGGTTTAGCACTTCCTGTGGTTGCAGGGAAAAGTGCTGGGTGAGGTGGGGCTGGAGGGGAGTGTGGAGCAGACAAGGGAGTCACGGAGAGAACGGTCCCTCGGGAAAGCAGATAAGGGTGAGGAGGGAAAAATGTCTTTGGTGGTGAAGGCGGATTGCAGATGGCGGAAGTGTCGGAGGATGATGCGTTGGATCTGGAGGTTGGTGGGGTGGTATGTGAGGACGAGGGGGATTCTGTTTTGGTTGTTATTGCAGGGCAGGGGTGGGGGGTGATGTGAGGGATGAGCAACAGTGAATTGGTCTGATATTCCAGTAAATAGAAACAAGTCTTCAACCCTTGGTCTTTACCACTTGCCCATCCTTATTGCCTAGGAGCATGGCATCCCAAATCTAGCCAGCATCTAACACCCAGAGACCAAAATAGCAGATGACTGGGCTAACCTTTAGATGTCAGGGCCTGACTCTCAGTTCCTGAAATGAAGTTGAAAATCCAACACTAACATTGCAAACTTATTGGATTAGAATCAGACTGTTGCCATGCAGGGAGACAGATGGAACTGATAGCTATAACATTGACATAGGGAGTGAATTCAAGAGCTAAAAACCTAAACTGGCTCTGAATGGAAGTACGGCTTCTCCCTCCTGATTCTTCATCTCAATGCAGACTTAGACAATAGGCCTAGGACATCTTAAAGAAATCTGACTTTCAAAAGACACTGAAAATAGTATGGATTCATTCCATTGTAAATTAACTTTGTGTTAGCTTTACATGTATATAAGCAACATCATGCACAGTGAAAACTGAAAATTTTCATTAGTTAACACATTTGTCTCGAAACTCAGGCCCTGAAATTCTACAGAGGTTCTACATATTTCCTGAACATGAACACAGTCATGGCGACTGGTGGAGATCCTGAGGAACTTCAAGATCTGTCAACTTTGTTTGACATCTTTAAACAATTCTCTCACTGCTTCTGTACATTCTGAAATTTAATTTAGATTTGCTAATGAAATAATTGTAAGTTAGAGAGTTTGTTTAGAAGCTGTTTCTTGTTCTTTTCATTTTAAGTCAAGCAAATGTTGAAATCAGTGCTCCTGAACAGTTTCATTCATGTGTATCAATAGTTAAATAAACCAAATTCAACAAAATGCCAAGCAATTTTTAAGAATATTTCCAACATTACACAGAGCAGACATCAACAAAATGGAAGGATGCATTTTCTGCATCTAACCTCTAATACTGGCTGCAAGGCACTTCTTTGATGAGCACATGAAATATAGAAAAAGAATGCTTTAATCTGTTTCAGAGTAGGTAGCTATTCACAAACTGCCTTGATTTCATATGAAGAAAAAATTCCAGATGCCCTAAAGGTTTCCTGCTGTGAAGTTTTTTGAAAAATGTCTCTATTCCTGGGCATTTTTCAGAGGCCTATGCGGTGTTTAGCACATCTTATTCCAGTATCATTTGGCTAAAGATGCATGCTGTCGAAATACATTTGTTTCATACTGTCAGCCATTAGTCACTCAACACTAAATATCAGTTTACTGATACAGTTTAGGTAAGGTCGTGAATTCTGTCCAAGGACAAAAACCACTGCATCTTTGAGCTACTTGTGTTATCTGCAGCATTGTTAGCATTAACTTTTAGCATTATGCAGGAATTAAATATAGAAACAGAAGAATTTGTGTAAGGGTCAAGTTTCTAGGCCAGCAAATAAATTGGATTTAAGTGTATTACGGTCATAATCTTTCTCTCCTCCTCTCTAGACAGACTCACTACACTCTGAAATGAGAATGTATTCTCAGACAAAGCTTGACCTCAGGGAGTAGGCTGCAGAAATCTGGATTTTCAATAACAGAAGACAATAAAGCTTAGACTTTCAACCAGCTGCAATATGGAACAAATATGAGGAGCTTAGTAACTAATAAAAGAAAAGGGTCTTCAGACTCATATTTGAAGAGTAAGACCCCAATAGGACACTTCATAAAGAACATAATGGGCAGTATGTATCAAACAGATGCAATGTACTACTTTGATCAATTCTCTAACAATTGTCTTCTGCTGCTCTGGATATTGATGTGTCTTATATTTATTTCCTTTGGGTGTTTTATTGTCATAATCGACATCTACTTATTTTGATGTGTCATACACAATATATTTATTTGATAGAATTCTCATACCAAAAATGAGCTCAATGCACATTTTGCTAACAGCATGAGAATATTGTGGAGTTTCATTTTCCCCATAAGAAGCACTTGAATCCTGCTATTGACATTTGAACGATGAGATACTGACAAAGTTTTTCTCTTTCTTTAATTACTTTCTTCTGTTCTTCATGGTGGAGCATGTTAGTTCTGGATGAAGAGACATTTGATTTTGGAAGCAAGTGACGGCATCAAGCACTTTGAGCCCTGCTCTCTATACTCTACTCCAAGCATAGAGTTCAGATCCAACCTCATAATAGCAATTCATTTTTTATCATTGTGAACATAATCTGTCTGAATAATCAAGTACTGTTTCATGGTCGAATTCCTACAGGCATAGTGAGAAGACTTTCATGACATTATCCTCAGCTGGATTTGAATCCAGATTCCAGAGGTGAAATTTTTGTTTTCTCTCACTCCTTTGGGTTCATGCAGACTTTGCATTGATGTTAACTGAGAGAGTAGTACATACGTGATCTATTTCAGTACTCAGTGAATGTCATTTTGACTGCAGTACAAGAAATACATGAAAGAAATCTGGGATGAAACACTGCATCTATATTCCTGCCCCATTGGAAGGCACAGTGGCTCAGTGATTAGCACTGTTGCCTCACAGCACCAGGGACCTGGGTTCAATTCCACTCTCAGGAGACTGTCAGTCTGGAGTTTGAACATTCTCCCTGTGTCTGCATGGGCTTCTACCTGGTACTCTAGTTTCCTCCCAGAGTCCAAAAATTTGCAGCTTAGGTGATTGGCCATACTAAATTGTCCATAGTATCCAGGGATGTGAAAGCTAGGTGGATTGGCCATGGGGAATACAGAGTTACAGGAATAAGGTGGGGGGTTGAATCTGTGTAGGATTCTCTTTGGAGGGTTGGTGTGGACTTGATGGGCTGAATGGCCTGCTTCCGCATTGTATGGATTCTATGAATCATTAGACCTCTAGTCAACATTTCTGGTGCATCATTTGGTATTGGAACTTAACAAGTGAGTGAGGAACTAAGGAAGCCAAAACTCCATGATACTCTGTATTTATGTTTTAGTGTGCTTTACCATTGTGCTGCCCTGAGTAACTCTACAAAGTTAATCTTCAATTTCTTACCTGAAACTGTGAAAATGTATATATTATTATTTTACACTTCATAGATGTACTGTAATGCTAAAATTAGAATTAGTATTAATTTAGAGACAACACAAAAATTTTCAGTAAAATGTAATGAAAGTGTCATTTATTTTGAACCACAGAATCACAGAATTGTCACAACGCAGAAGGAAACCGTTCACAGCATCAAGCCTGCACTGGCTCTATTACTTAGTGCCAATTTCAGAACTTTTCCCTATTTCTTGGCACATAACTTCTATCCAAATAATCATCCAATGCCCTCTTGAATGCCTCAACTGAAGCCACCTCCACCACCTTTCCAAGCAGGGCATTACTCGCTGTGTGAATTTTTTTTTCTAAAATCACCGTTGCTTCATTTGCACTTCACTTTAAATCTATGCCCTCACTTCTTTTTCCATTTACAAGCTTCCCACTAATCTAATCTCTCCAGCCCACTCATGATTTTGGAAACCTCTATCAAATCTCCTCTCAAGCTTCTTCTGTCTAATGAGAACAGTCCCAATTTCTTCAATTTATCATCAAAGCTGAAGTTTATCATTCCTGGAACCATTATTGTAAATGTGTTAAGGAGCGTAAGGACAAAAGCATTTTATTTTCTTCACTGGTTTTCACTTGGTTGTTTCGTAAGGCCATGTGTTGACTGCAACTGAGAAGTTGGATAGATGATGTACTTAATTGCTTTACTAAGACGTGCCTAAAAATAACTGCCTCCTTGCCTTTTCTTCCTTGACATCAGTCCAGCAGTCATTTTGCTGATGTCTCTGAAATTAGATGCTCTTGATTTAGGGGTGTGACTTGTGTCCCATCATCTTCATAGTGATCTTTCAATATACCAAACTGAAAATTATTTAGTTGTAATTTTCTCATTAACATTTTACCTGTTGTTTAGTATAGGTGATAAATCTATTTGTTTAAAAAGTCGTGATTAACATCTCACACCCCAAGTTGACAACGTTATTATTTTTGTTCCTTTTTCTTTATTATAAATAAAAATCTTATACCTTAAGGAATTCAAGACATATGTGGTGACCATTTGGTCTTTGACTGGTGCCATTCCTACGGAATCCCTTAGTAAGTAATATCTAACCGATACTTAGCAAAACATATCTCATACTTGTTTAAAGTTGACTTATTGAGATATGTGGTAGTGAATAGGTTAAATAAGTAAGCACTTGAGTGGACTACAAATATGCTGATGATTATTATGTCTGTAATTAGCAGCAAAGGATGTTTTTTTGTGACAAGACAATTATAGGATTGTTGTAGTTTGTAGTTTGCTTGAACATGGGCATTTTTGAAAGGAACATTCAATATGCTGCATTTATTCTAAACATATAGTTTTACATTCTTCACATCAACTTAATCTGTTATGGTCTGTACAACAATCATTCCTGTTAAAGTTATACCTTACGATTGAAAAGTGAAACTTCAATTATTGTTTGCAGTCGGAACTTTATACCCGTGGAGTACTTTCTGTTGCCTTAAAATGTGTTATCGCTTTTGTATGTTTTGGGTCCAGAGACATACTGGTAACACAAAACAAGCAGCCACTGTTTCACTGTTTTTAATTTTGTTATACATACAATGTACTTACACTTTTACATTGAGTCCAAAAGTGGAATTGTATAGACTTACAATTGATCGTTTTTAGTATTGGTCCAAGTGACTTTAGCAATTTTCAATTTCACCAGTTTTCTTTTAAAACCATTCATAGGATTCAGGCATTGCTGGCAAGGCTAGCATTTACAGTCAATAGAAAAGTAATGAGCTGCCTTTTGAACATCTGCAGTCCTTATGGTGTATGTATTTCCATAGTACTTTTAGCGGGCAAGTTCCAAGATCTTGTCTTAATGATGATCAAGGAACAGTAATATAGTTCCTAATCAGGATGGTGGTGTGAGGAGGGTGGGAATCTTGCAGCTTGTGGAGCTTGTATGTACTTGTTGTCTCAGTGCTTCAGGTAGGAGATGACATGAATGTGGGAATGTTACAACCTGTTAGAGACCATTAACATCTAAATAAGAAATCTGAACATGCAGAAATTAACTAACAGAACTATACCACATATTTTTACATTTCTAAACAAAAGCAAACACTATTGAATATGTAAAGAGAAATTAAACAAATCATACCATCAACTTAACAATACAGCATGTAAAGGTGAATGCCGTATACTCAATTCTACTTTTACTCCCCCCAAAAAAAGTTTCCTTGTGACATTTTTCAGATTATTTCAATTCACAAGAACTCCTGTAGTGGTGGTGAAGTGTTTGGCTCAGAGCAACCACCATCACCTTGTTTTATGTTGGGTATGTCGCCATTCATAGGACAGTTCTTGTCCTGATTTACATTCACTTCAATTTTACTAGAGCTTCCTAATACCGAATGCAGTCAAATACCACCTTCATATTTTGGGTGTTTCTCACATCACACTTGGAATTCAGCTCTACTTTTCACGTTTGAACCAAGGTTAGAATGAGACCTGAGCCGAGTGATTCTAGCAGAACCCAAAATAAGCATTGTTGAGTAGCGTCATTAAAGAATATTGTCAAGCTCTTCCATGAGTTTGCTAATTAATGAGTGCAGACTATAGGGCAATACTTGGTTGAATTGGACCTGTCCTGCTTTTAGTGGACAGGGATAACTCAGCAATTTTCTACATAATTGGGTTGCCAAGATGCCAGGTTTGTAGCTGACAATGTTTCTACAGCAATTGTTTCTTCGTTGTTTATCTTCACCATTATTATTAGGACTTGACCTAATGAATATAAAAACTGCATATAGGAAACTCAATAGATTAGGGGTTCAGAGATAGCTTGAATTATTCTGACATGAAGACTTTCTAATTCAAAAAATGAAGATAATCAAAATGAAACTTAAATATTGTAATGAAAATTAGTGGTGGTGGAGTGTAGAATGAAAGGAAACCTTGCAAAGTGTTTTGCAGCAGTATTAAATATTAAAACACTGTTTTAATTAACAACACATGTAAACTACATATCAGTGGTTACTTTGAACTTGACTGCATGGAAGTTTTTCAAACCTCACCCACCCAATTAATGGCCACTTAAGTGCCTTCTTTGCTGCCGCTGATATTTCACTGTGGTGCTGCCTGGAGCACTGCCAACTATCTGATTGGCAGCAATTCTCAGCGGGTGAGACTTCTGCCCAGATAGGGGGAAGACATCTCATCTTGAGGCAACTAATGGCCAATAAACATGGCATTTGCTGCATGCTGCCTGGACAATAGTCACGTAACATGTGATATGCCTCAAACCAATAGCAAAGTGCCCTCTATGAACAATACCTCATATCTCTTAGTATTTCTGACACAGAAAATCTCTTACAGGATCTAAAATAGAGGTTAAGTAAAAAATCAATTAAATAAATAATTGAGACATTGAACTGTGGTGGGAAAGTTTGGGGAAGTGAATGAAAGCTTGGCAGAAAGGTATATTTTGTGAAGCTTTTTAAAGGTGGAGTGGAGAAGCAGGATGCTTTAGGGGAAGAGTTATAGAAAGTACAGCTAAAGTGACTGAAAGCTGTGCTGCAACGATAGATGAAGAGGTGAATCATTTACAAGTACACAGAGTGAGACGAGAGGATAAAATGTTACAAACCCTTCTCCAGGTGTGGTGGAGAGAGTTGGCTATAAAGATTTGAAACAATTGTTTCGGGGATAGGAGCCAATGTTGGTCATTAAGGATGTATGATCGATGAACAAAACTCCTTACAGGGTGCATACAGGTAGTGAAGGTTTTAACAAGACAATAAAGTGAGGACAATGGGAGACCTAAAAGCAATATCTTGAACAATTGGTGGCTGTGAGTAGGAAAACTTCTTCAGCTTCAACCACAGTGAAGAATGGGCAAGGTTCACAATTTTGCTTAGGTTTTAAGAAGGATATGGAGTTCGAACATACCAATAGGTTCTCCAAATCCTCAACCTTCTCTGTTGTGAGCATAGGTCAGAAAAAATATAGCTATTCAATCTGCTGGTTTTAATGGATATGAAATGATAAACAACACACTGCAAATCTTCATTCCATATCTGTGGCTGCCAAGTATCGTCGCATGAATAGGCACCCAAGATCCTTTCTTTCATTCCAACTTTAAAGAAATAACAAGAGTAATTTCCTCAATGAATGCTCATTTTCATCTTAATCTCTCTCTCTTCTCCCTTCTCATTTTTTAAGTATAACTTATTTTACAACATTAAAATGTTCTGTCCCTGTGTAATGTCCACCCTGATATGTCACTTATTGACACTGAATTCACCATCTGCTAACTGTGCATGGCAAACATCTATCAGAGCAGTCTTTCCATTATTTGTCTCTGCAAACCAATTGAATTTTAATATGTAATAATTTTAGAACATTTAAAGTAACCACTCCATTAAATAGCAGATATATAACTGCGATGGTTCATCAAATTTGTTTTTCAAGTTGCACATTCAACATTTAAGTAATGGTATATTGCTCATATATAATAAATCATTTTAGCCATTTTTTTATTATTACAATCACCATAACATAGATATCAACCCTGACTTTCTGTGGGACAGTAAATCACCTTGAAACACTGCAAATGCCCAATAATAAAGCATGAAAAAGATAAGTTATACAATTAATCTTCAACGATTATACTTATACATCTGAAAGTTGCAAGACTCTGTGTTGTCAAGACTGACAACACAGCATCATATTAGAGCAAATACGTGTGCAGACATATGTATCTGAATCATCATGCTGTGCACCTTGCAGGAAAAAAAATGCACACTGAAAAGAGACTACATTAAGGATATTATTTCCAATATCAAAATTCATATTATTCTGGTGAGATTAAGCCCTGGTGATCAGCTTGTTCAAATGAAAGGAAACCTACTGAAATTAGATTGTTAAAATTCTGAAAGTTGACTGAAACTTTTCTTTGTAGAAAGAAATATTCACTTCAATTTTGTTTCCTTTGTCAGTTTCTATGTGTGTGATAGAGTGAGTAGACCAGACAGAAGAAAGGTCAGAGGAGGCTTCATTTTTACCATGATTCATTCCTAAACCTTGCCGGCAATGTTACTGCTTGCTAATGCAAAGGAACTTACAATAAACTGAATGTTGAAGGTGGGTGTTCCTTGAACATTGGAAGAAATAATGTATGAAGCATTCTCTCAACTCTCATCTTTCTCAGGCATCTAAAACAGGAACAAAAGCTAAATTACACAATTAATCTTTGACATAATTTGCCTGTTTCTATAACATTCATCATAGAATGAACCATTTCTGCTGTTGAATCCTTAAAACCTATGCAGGGCAAATCTTTCATGAATGAATAAAATCAACACCATCATAACAAAGGGTGGAACTTCAATCAACTCCCATTTGCAATGGATATGTCAATTGGAGAAAGTGCAGAATTTTCACTGCATGGCAGGGTTGTTTTGAATGAAACCTGTTATAGGTGGCACCCATGAAAGGTGTTAGGGCTGTCAATAGAAAAGCTTCCTTTCAAATAATGTGCAGATACCAACAGACTAAAAAAAATGCAACAGGTTGCATTTGAACAGCACTTTCAACCTTTGAATCATGATGAAATGAATACACTTTGACCAGGTGCAGGAAATTTGAGATGATCATACAGAGCAAGTGATAATCCTCTCAGATCTAGATGCTTCCGCTATTTAGCAGGTCCCCTGCCTGAGCTGTGATGGTAAACATCCTCCTCCTGGAAACATTACAAAGTATCTAGACTTTAAAACTGGAAGGACGCATGGACAATCAGTCCTCTAGTCAATCTACACCCTACCCTTGGATTCCAATGCAACATCTTGTAGTTTCTGGTCGCACTGTTTGTTCTGAGCACATCTTTAAACACTTCCATGCCACACTGCAAGCTATTTGCATGCTCCACAAAAATGTTCCCGAGAGCTTTTCACAATGAAAAAAGCAAAAGTCATATCTTCTTTGTACGGACATCCCTGTATGGCATGGTTAATACCAACAGTACCAATGTGTGACAATGTAGGGCATTTATATTGGCACTGCACCTGTTGCCAGGAAACAGGCAAGCCTAATTCATTGATAACATTCACGTTTCTCAGATAAAACATTGCAAGCTCAAGTCCCGGTTTTGAACTTTAAAACTCCATCAAAGAACATGACAAGGCTGAGATTTAAAAAAGAACTTCTTTAATATTTTTTAAAACTTCAACCCTACCACCTTCCAAACTGACATCATGATTAGTGGCTGGGTGGAAAAATCAGTGGCCGGAGACCAGGCTGGGAATCCCGGATGGGTTGGTGGCAATTAAAATTAGATGTGATCGGGGTGGACATTTACCACATTCCCGTACAAAGAGGGAGAGAGGTCATAATCAGATGAGAAGTTGATAGTTGAAAGGAGGGGAAGTGGCTGTGAGCAGAAGAGAGAAGAAACAGCTGTAACTAGAAGCACTGGGAATTAGGGAGAATGGAGACATCCTTGAAGAGCCATGAGTGAATGTGTACTAGATGAATTCTCCACAGCTGATTATTCAACCTTGTCCCCAATTCTCTCACTCCACATCAGCAAGGAGTAATATTGAGGTGCACATTTTCAGATTGTTTCATCAGCCCTAACACCTTTCATGGGAGCTCTGTGATATCCTGAAGATGGAAGTTTTAAAATGAAGTTTTTTATTCATTTCCTCCCAGCTGCTATACAGTTCACCTTTTGTTCCACATTTGTCTTTAGAGTTGGGATCTTTGCTTTGATAAATGGATGGTATAACAAAAAAAAACTCCCCTTTACTGCACCCCC
Organism: Ginglymostoma cirratum; assembly: GCA_024137785.1. NCBI lineage: Eukaryota > Metazoa > Chordata > Chondrichthyes > Orectolobiformes > Ginglymostomatidae > Ginglymostoma > Ginglymostoma cirratum. Next base: position 32,089,538 of record JAHRHZ010000140.1, on the reverse strand, counting down.
ACAGGTGGACCCTCAAAGTATCTCAATGAAACTGTAAGTTTTTACCACGTTCCCATTTTCAGACATTTTGGACTTAGTGCAGTTGCACTGGTTTCATCTGAAAGTCATCATTTATTTTCCATAGCATGCCAAGCTTTCCTTCAGGACAAACAAAAACAATGAAGACTTTGTTGGTGGACAGTATCACTTTCAGAGCTGTTGTCTCTGCAAATTTCACACCTCTGCTAGCTAATTGTGCGGGTAACTCAACCCACTGCTGGTATCAGTATATCCAAAAAAATGATGAGCAGCCCTAGTTTTGCTTACAACACAATTCCAGAATTTTGTGCAAGATTTTCGGCTTTGAGGAATTATATCTTAAAGATTACGGTAATGTGAGCTCATTTCAATTTGGTTTTATTGCACACTATTTTACCACTGTGATTTCCCGATGGTATGCCATGTTTTTGTATTGAAACCACACTTTCAAGTTCATTATTATTTCATTATATTATTATTTTTTCACATGCTGTACTTCAAAATGCATTAGAAAGCAATTAACCTAGATTCATTTTACAGGGCTCAGCTACTCAGAATTATTGAACCTCTCTATGTGTCATAAATGTATATTAAAACAGCAATACCATACTTACTGGACAATCTGATGCTCTCAGTAAAGCAAATTTTGATTATTTTTAATTTTGCCTTCAATTAACTGTGAATCTACCTGATCAATAGGCGAATGTTCCTAATACACCATAACCACTCCAGTGTGGAATGCTTGGCACTGTGGATTCTGTAATTTTCTGAATTCTGGAATTGTCTGGATTATAGAATGACACTAGGATGCCTAACTACAAGTTTGTGATTCAGAAGCCATCATTCATATGAATATTTACGCAAAACATTAAACTGTTATAAATCAGTAATAAAAATTATTTTATGTATTCAAATACTCTATCTTCCCTGTATCTGCTCCCGAGAACTGCACTAAAAATGATGCCATGAACTGCTTGGGTCTAATTGAAATATTTTTTGACAACTAGAACTACAAATTTCCAGCCTAGAGAGAATGCAACAAATATAAAATTAAGACTCCAAAGTAATTGTCTTCAGAGGCAAACTCTTCTGATACAGACCATCTTAAAAAAAACTGATCAACTCTGTCGGCTTCTCTGAGCAGCAACTGAAGGACAGCATTAGAAGAGGCCTAAAAGCAAGCAAGCTAAACATCTTCTTCACTCAATAGCTAATGTGCCTCATTGGCAGCTAAAAGAAATAAGAAGTAAAACTGAACAAACTACAAGGCAAAATGATCTGTTTAAAACACAACATTAACTCTTTGAATATATGTTTCATGGACTACTAAACCAGCTTCACATAGCCAAATGCCTGAGAAGTAATGAATATGAACCTATAGATTTAAAAAAAAATTCATCTAGTTGAATCCCAATATATACGATCATCTGTTGCATCTTCATCTAGGTGCCATATGCTCCCCCATGATACACTGTAACAAGCATTTGAACTGAATTTTCATTTGTTGGGAAATAGATTTGTTTTTCCTCCCAGTCATTGGCTGTGATCCACTCCTCTCTTGTCTAACCCTCCCACTGACTTTGATCTTACTTCAGCCCACCGTGTCTTTTCCCTAACGTTTTTGATGTCTTTTTAACCATCCTTGCCTCATGCCTCAATTGCCAGAGCCATTGAAAATCTCTCATAACTCTGTTTCCCAATAAATGAATCTGTTTTCCTTCTCTCCACCTCCAAACCCAAATACCAACACCTGTCGTGTGTGTTCTTGATAAGTTTTGGAATTTTTACCCCAAAGTCCAGTGTGCATCAAAATTACAAATTACAAATTACAGTGATAAGGACGAGCTCCAAGATATAGATTGGTATGCAGGAAATAACATTCAATGCTGGCACATTTAAGGAACTGCAGGCAAGATTTTAAATCTGCAAACCAGGAATGGAACTTGGCAGGCATGTAATTCCATGCCAACAGCCTATGTGCCATGTCCCTGACTCCACCATGTTTCTCCTTGCCCCACCATTTTCATGGGGAAAGGGTTGTTGGGGGCAGATTATGCAACCAAAACCCACTTATAGGCCTGTTTACCGATGGCCTCCAGATCCCCAAAAGGGATGACGGAACAGTTTAGCTGTGGAGGTAACCTCCTAATAACAGATCCAGCAGGATTGGAGGTGCCAGGTGTCAGATACTACATGTAAGGATTCTGAGTCATTTTTTCTGTAATATTTGCTGGCTGAGGAAAATGAATAATATTAAGGGGAGGTCCTTGAAGCAACTATTGACAAGCAGCCAAAACCAGGTAGCTCCTACATGAAGTTACAGCTCATATAAGGTTATAATGTAGACTTAGTGAAAAAATGTAGGATAGAATTATGGCCAATGAAGTGACAGGTGAGCAAGGAACCCTGCGGAGGTGTTGAGTAAGTAATTCAAATATTTAAATCCGCAATTAACCTAGGATTTAGCCAGGATTCTGGTTTAACAGCCACATGTTTGCCAAACAGTGTCAAACTCAACAGGATCAACCAGGTGAGAGGATCATGGTGAGTGCTTGATCAGTGAAACTGACAAGCTGGAAAGCCTTCAAATATTGAATAGCTGCAGCTTTGTCTTTTATAGAGGCTGCTGCTCACGGTACTTCTCAGACAGTGCTCTCAAGTGATTTTCAAATTGGAAGTCATTCCAACTGTCGTGGATTACAGTATCCTTGAGCTACACTTTGCTGTCAGCCTTCATCCTGGCATCAGAACAGTTTCTACAGCTCTTACCTTACACCTCTCATAACAAGAGTAACAACAACATTAAAGCCACCAGTGGCAGCAGCATCAACTCTGTTACTGTCACCTACATGGCACTCCACAAGATGGGCGGGTAAGACAAAGAAATGCAGGTTGAAGGAATCAAAACTTGTAAAACAGCATCTATGAGCAGGGGATCAGCTCTTTTGACAATTGTAAGTACGAATACTTCAGGAAGCTCAGGGTTTCATGCCAAGCTGTTGTGGCTAGCTGCAGCCTTTGTGGAATAAAACCTCTGTCCTAATGGATGAGGAGGACGCGCATTAGTTCTGAAAAAACTCTGTTAATTCTGTTTCTTTCTCCACTGATGCTGCCAGGTCTCCTATATATTTCTAGCCTTTTTAGTTTTTAAACACTTTTAACAAGAAATCTTTTGATGTATGGAGCAAGTTAACACGCTACAAAATTAAACAATCTCTTCAATTACAAATAGGTTTCTAACCTAACCTTGGTCCTCCGACTGTGTGTAGACCTGTTATGCTAAGATTCTGCTCATAGGTTCTCAACTTCACAGAATGTAAGATAGCAAACCTATATGTCTTCTGTAGACTTTTTGGAACCTTAAGAGCATGCAGGAGAAAAGAGGTTAATATAAACATATAATATTCTGAAAAGTGTGTCACAATTTTCATGTTTTGAGGAATGATAATTAAATTCCTGAATTTAAACATGTTTATTCATATAGATCCTTCTAGGTACACTCAGCATTGTGCCAGAAATATTTAATAAAATGCTAATTAATTTAAAATTTTGTCTTTAGGTAAAAACGCAAACATTAATTCTCAGAATTCTTGGTAAGGTGCTGTGAGAACCTTTTTTTTAAAAGAAATATAATTTACACTGCTAGTCATGATAATGTCAAGCAAAATATGAATTTTAAAGTTGTTTTGAAACATGAGAAAAATCACAGTTGTTAAAATCACATCTACATATGCAATACAATCAAACAGTTGAATTATTTTTTTTCAATTATTGTGTCTTGAGAAAATGCTTTTACTGAATATGATAGTCTGCTAATCTGATATTCTAGCTTGCAGCATTGGCCTGGTTTTAATGAAATTATCCATGCAACTGAATAAAAGTACTTGTTTTAACCACACCTAGCTGACACCCTTGCCCTAATTGCGTGTGAGAATCAGAAAGAAAAAGAAATGTGCCTCTGAATTAAAACACAGAACTTAGAACACAGTGCGAAGTGAGTATGTAGAAGGCTGAGCACCTAGTTTTTTTTTACAGGATTGTGGAAATCCCTACATTCCATGCTAAGCAAGCCCCCAGCCAATGATGTAAAACTCAATTAAAGAAAATGATCTTCTATCATGCTTGTATGCCACGTCTCTTAGTTATTCTGATCAATTATTTGTAACAACCACAGTTAGAGCTATAATGAACTTTATAGCATATTTAATGTGGGACAAGGACTGGGAATTTGATTTAGGGTTTCATCTTACAACATGGTGCTCATATTGTAGCAGATAGAATTTCACTGAACCTGAATTTGAGACGTGTCCCTACAATGAATTTCAATGGCGCCACTTTACATTGCAGTAAAATTTATTTTCAACATTCGCGCAAAACAGATGGTAGCAAGCTGATCACCCATCATTCAGTCTGCTGGATTTCCCTTTCTTTGACTTGAGACCATAAATCCAGGTTCCCACACTAGTGCAACACTGAGAAAGTGCTGTAATATTGGAAGCACCGACTTTCAGATAAAAATTTAAACTGAACCTATATTTCTTGTTCAGATGAACTTAAATGATCCTGGGATCTCATTCAAAGACAAAGACAGAATTATGGTGACACATATCTTCTCCCATATTCGTTATTTCAACATATATTCCAGTTCTATTTTTGCACATGAAGTCCAGAATGAAAATACAACAATGCATAAAGACTGGAGGGGTTTCTACTCCTCAAAGACTAACAATTCCTTCCAAGGAAAGAGTTTATGAAGATTCTCTACCAGAAAATTATAGATCTAGTGGAGAAACAGATGTCACAGGTCAACCCAAGTGTATAGAGAGTATCATCCTTTCACTTTCATTCTTCACTTTGTGGTGTTATTGAGGTATAGGAAGAAGAACAATGCAATAACAACAAGGGATAAGCGCAAGTAGTATTAGAGGACAGCACATTATTAGTTGGATAGCATGCTCAAGGGCTCCTTCAAAGGCTTTGGATCAAATACAATTTTGAAATACACCAACAATTGTTCACACAACCACTGGAACGTATATAAAGTTGCATAGCTTGGAAGGTTACATGGAGAAGTCATGAATACAGACAGAATAAGGGGTATGTGACTATTTCTGTGTTATCTGTCGCAAAACTTCTCTTGGCCCATGCTCTAATCTCAGGTAGAGCTTCCATAACAGATTTTCTGACTGGGGCTCAATGTGCCATGCAGTGCACTTGGCCTGTGTTTAGTTGTGTTGGAGCATCAGGTAAAGGCAATCATAATCAGAGTTTCACCAACTTTACTTCCATCCAATATTCTGTTCCTGCTCAGCTGTCAGCATACTGATGATATATTCAGATATAAAAGGCTGGCACTAATGTTTCCTGGATGAAGGCATATCAGGTTCACTGTTTGTCTCACTCAAATTAACTATAACAGAAAGCAAATAGTGAAAGCAGCCATTACTATAATACTCATGGTGCTTGTAGTTTCTGACCTTACATAAGGAGATACTGGAGTAAAAACAGAGTTAACGTTTCGGGTCCGGTGACCCTTCCTCAGATGCTGCCAGACCTGCTGAGCTTTTCCAGCAACTTTGTTGTTGTTCCTGATTTACAGCATCTGCAGTTCTTTTGGTTTTTATTGAGATGTTGGAGTACCTACACTTGGAAGGTGAACATTGACTCACAGCCTCCAGTGCCTCATATTCACCTTCTGCAGAAAAACACCAAGAAAGTTTGCAAGTTGAAGAAATAGAAACCATGGTCAAAATCTTACCAGCTCATGAACAATGTGTGGGTTGGTGAGTCAGTTGAGAAAATATCGGCAAGATCAGAAAAATAAGATTCTTGACATTGCGAACAAAGTTTTAAATGGTGAGAAGAGGATCTCATTACTCACTGGTGAGTGGCCTATTTGTGTCCATTTGCATGTATTAGCATGCTATTAGAAGCCAATCTTGCCTCCCCTAATGTGCAGTTTCCCAATCTTCAAAGCGCTGGATAGGAACTAGATGGAGACAATTCCCAACATGAAAGTCTGAGCAGGTACCTGATGACTCTAGCTCACCACTTGCTCTTCCGGGATTCTATCCTGGACAGCAGTCACCAACATCTTAGGGCATGTTCCATGGCAGCAACTGCTCTCATCCCCTTGCCTATGGAAGTTAGCATTGGACACATAGCAGCCTCAACCCCAGTCTCATCGCCACCACACTTACATTAGAGTTCTGCACATCAATGCCATGGCTCAGAGTGCACCAGTACATTATAACACTGCTGCCAGGAAACTTTGATGCAGGGACAGACACCCACAGCCACCCATCTCATGGATTTGATCAGGTTGCATCTCGAGGTTCTTAGCTTATTCTTTTAGTGCTCACACACTTCACACCTACTTGGATGTTCACAGCACCTCCACCTTGTCTTGTCTCGTCTTTTTGTAGATTGTCTCCTCAGCCACAGTATAAAGGTTTATGTTGATTCTGTGCCTTTTTAACACAGACATGAAGCCAGGTAGCTTGTCATAATTGCCAGCATTGAACAATCAAGATGGTGAACATCTTGCTGTATGGCATTGTGTTACATCAATCTCACACCTGCACTATTTGCCAGCAGCCAATGTGGCAAACAGACCATGTGTTCAAACCAAGTTGCCAAGTCTCAAAGTTTAAGAAGAGTAGGCTTCAGTCACACAAAGAGAGAGAGATTTCAGTCAGGGAGTTCCATTGCAATAAATCAGGAGCAGTATCTGCTATCACTCCAGAGCCTTGGGCATGGTCAGGCAGCCACTTGGAGCACTCAGGGATCAGGGGATTTGTAATCACCTTAGTCTGGGAATGAGCCACAGTCAGTTCAGCAAGTCCAATGCAAAGCCAGGAAGTTGCTATAAAATCTGTCAGGGGTCTAGTCACACGTCAGCTCGGACTGTCTCTTCTAGTTGGACCGGGGTTGGGGATGTCATGCCACAGTCAGTCTTGCAATCAACTCAATGCAAATTACGAGGGGTTAGTAGAAGCTATCAATGTCATAGGGGAGTTGGAGAAATCAATTCTAGGATTGAAGGCAACATGCTGGAATGTCAAAGAGAAAATAAATTGTGAAAGGGGAAACACTGTATAAAAAGCAGGATAAGATAATGCATTGGAGGACATGGGCAACAACTGGAATAGGATGAGGATTATCAATGGGCACAACCACCCTGACTTTGACGAGAATCCGTGCATCACGATGGATTGGCATGACTAAGCTCTAGGGTTACTAATCATCCTTTCTCTATGCTGCTCCTCTGTTCTTTTTAAATGAATGTTCAATAACTCCTTGTTTGGCAAATACTGTTTCTCTATCCTGAGGCTAGGGCCTGCCTAATTGTCACTGATAGAGGATTGACCATTGGTATGTACAAACAGCGCAGTCATTTGTCTTACTCAACGCGATAATTTATTGCATTATGGCAATAGGTACAGATTGCATTAACTTTCTAGACGTACTTACTAAGGACTCTCGAGACCTGTGCAGAATACATCTGCCTCTTTTGGGTACAGGTGCAGCTCTCAAATGTCAACCCTCTGACTGTGTGCCATCATCAGTTAGTGTGCTCAGTGTAACATGAAAGCTAACTCCTTCTGAACCATTACCTTATACAACAAATTCTTGACTTTGAGTGAAAGTGAAGGTACAGTGATATACTTCCAAATCAGGATGGTGGGTGGCTTGGAGATGATCTCGTAGGTGGCGAAGGAGGACTGAAGGAGCTCAGGAAGTCAGCAGCAGGAGACTGCCCTTTCCAACTTGGGGACAATTCATTAAGAATCCTAGTTCTCAGGAGGCATGACATGTGAGTTGCATAATGATTTCAGAAATCATGCTTCGCACTCTGACTTCTCCAGTATTCTCCTGCAAAGTACATCTCAGGTCAACACATCTTACAACCTGATTCATTCTTCTCTTGCCAGGCACATAGTATCTCCATCCGAATACGCAGCACTGACACTCATCCTCAGCCTATTGTCCTCTTGCACCATGCTTCATGGTAACCCTCCACAAATTTTGTTCTGTCTTCTTCTCCACACAATCCATTCTGACCATTCACACAACTCTACTTCCTCTTCTTACAGGGAAACAAGAGATAATTAAACAAGAGACAGAGACTTGGGTGGAGTGTGGCCCTCCAGTGCCTGGCACCTTTTCAGCCATTGGTGATATGTGAACACCTACTTCATGGGAAGGAGTTGTTGTTCCAGAAGGCTGCAGAAAACAGTAGCAAGTTGATGTGAACCTTTACCTATAGACCCTGTGTTGGGGTCCCTCCTCCCTCCAGTTGGATCTCAGTGTTCGCTCCATTAAAGGAGAAGCCAACTAGTGCTGCTAATAGTGCACCTGTAAAGGAGTGATTGCACTTTGAGAGAGGAAATGCTTTGAACAGAAGTCTCTCAATGGCTATGTCTGGAGCTCTTCAGTGTAACTGATGGAAACTTTACCAGCTTGTCAATTTCAATGAAGAATGACTCCCACTGAGCATTCACCTCTCTAACACTGACAAGTTGTTGACTGGTCAAAATCAGGTTCCATTGTTGGGAAATCCATGATTCAGAGCTTTAAAAAAAGCTCATAATTGACATTTTAATAATCTCAACTGCTTCTTAATTAATTACCCAACAGATCCAAGTAACATTTCTGCTTTTCTTAATCCCATCCCAGAGAAAGCTGGAAGAAGTTTCAATTTCCGGGTCTTTCTATCCTGTTAATACCCGAAACTGTTTTGAAAGGCCTGGGAAAATCCTGCCTGATGTCTTTGCTATCCCAGGTGTTGAACTGTTGGAAATGGTGACCTATCCAGGTCTTGATGTCAAACAAGCAATGTGTTCCATTCCTTGGGAAAGTGATAAAGATGTTTCCTCTGGCAAACATAGCAGGAGTCATTTGTTTTATGTAAATATGACTGCAGATTAGTTTATCTGGCAGATGTCCCCTGTGGTAACCTAGAAGCTTCCAGTAGCATAGAAGTTTAATGTAGTTGTAACCTTGACAGTTATGCGAGGAGACATTCCAATCATAGAGATATTCTCTAGGCCATGGTACGACAGATGGCACAGCTCAGTCATGACCTCTACAGTGAGACAAAGGCAGCGAAGATGGGTCTCCTGCAACATGCCCACATAAAATGTTACATTGTCTTGAAACGCAGGAATTTAGGGATTTCTGGGAGGGAATATCCTTCCTGGGGTGACTATTGCAACAAAAGGCTTAATCCATTCCATGAATTGATTCTCTTTTCCAATCTGTATGGCATCATAGGGTTGGCCATAATGCTGCTGAATTGTACACTGAAGTAATTGCTTAGCTTCAAGACAGAGGGATTGATTTTTACTCCAAGCCAACTTTGGGCAGCCACAGGAGTCCACCAGCTGACCATCTGATTGTCTCAGCGGGAGGCAATACTGAAAAATTGTTGCGGAAGATGGACCACAATAACAACCACAAAGTCTTAATGTATCCTACATGCCCCTAGATTTGTTAAAGGGAAATATGTACTATTTTAAAGCAACAGGGATGTCTATGCAATGCAGAAGTTTAGCAATGGGTCAACTCAACTGGTTTCATCACATAAATATGGTGGCTATGAGAGCAGTTCAGAAGCTGGGAATACTGTGGCGAGTAACTCAGCCCCTGACTCCTCAAAGCCTGTGCACCATCTACAAAGCACAAGTCAGGATTGTGATATAATACTTCCCTAAATGCAGCCCCAACAACACTCAAGAAGCTTGACTCCATCCAGGACAAAGCAGACCACTTGATTGGCACCACATCCACAAGCATCCATATCTTCCACCACCAATGCTCAGCAGCAGCAATGTGTACCATCTACAAGATGCACTGCAGAAATTCATCAAAGATCCTCCCACAGCGCCTTCCAAACCCATGGCCACTTCCTTCTAGAAGGTCAAGGGCAGCAGATATATGGGAACACCCACTTTCAAGTTCCCCTCTAAGCCATTCACCATCCTGACTTGGAAATATATTGTTGTTCCTTCACTGTCACTGGGTCAAAATCCTGGAATTCCTTCCCTGATGATATTATGGGTCAACCCACAGCAGGTGGAAATGCAGCAGTTCAAGAAGGCAGCTCATCACCACCTTCTCAAGGGCAACTAGGAGTGGACAATAAATGCTGTCCAGCTAAGGACACCCATATCCCACAAATGAATAAATAAAGAAATGTTTTCATTTCATATTTAAATCTATCTGTGGCCTCCCATCTCTTACTTTCTCCAGTTCAACAGCCCTCCAAGTTTTCTGTTGAGATCCTGCAGCACTGACCTACTATATATTCCCAAATGTCATTGCTGCACCATTTGTGGACATGCACGCAAATGACTATACCCTAATTTCTGGAATTCCCTCCCTCAGCCTTTCTGTCTCTTTACATCTGAATTTGCTACTCTCATGTTTCAGTCCCAAGCCTTTTCTGATAACACTCTTATGAAATCTCTTGGGACATTTTGTCACATCATCGGTGTTATATAAATGCAAGTTATTGTTAACGTTGCATCACACCAGTACCAGTGATATATAAACAAATTCCATTATTGTTAACTGGTAATCTTGAGTCTTTACTGCTGCTTTGCTGGATGAATTTCATGACTGCCTATTATTCTATGCCAACCATGAATAAATAGCCTTTACTTTATGCATTCTTTAACTTACATATTTAATTTTTATCCTTTCCTAATTTTTATTATTGCGATACCTACGTTGATGTTTGACATGATATTTCAGTTAGAGTTGGAAATATTGGCCGCAAAAGTCCTGAACATGGGAACCTACGGCTGCGGTGTATTTAAGAGGGCTAGCGTTTTTAGCAGAATTGGCTTCAGCCAGATCCATGCCCTTCTATTTTGGTGGGAAGAAACTTTGAGTAGGGCGTGGGGCAGGTAGTTCCTACATACTTGCCAACATTATCTTATTATCTAGTATTGCTCCTTACAGTGGAAGACATTTTACAATTCTTTGCATTTCACATGAATTTTCAAGCTACTGCTAAGCAATGCATTGACTGCAATGATTTCAACTCATTGCCTGATTAGTTTGATGATACAAAAAGAACTATTGATAGCGGTTTCAGTGCTGTCATTATTCTGACCACTCATAGGGTCACAGTGACATCGAGACTTCCAAAAAGAATGTGCAAATATAAGTAATAGGTAATGTTGCAGTTTCTCTAGGTGACAGCATGTCCACAACAATCTGATTAATTTGCAGAAGACAGAAAGCAGGCAGGGTCAGACTATGTCCACAAAAGCAACAGCAAAGCTTGAAGGAGGCCCTTGAGGACCTCAAAGATCAAAATTATACTGAATGCCAGGTGGAGATGAATATATTACACAGGTCACAAGCTCTTGTTACAGAGGTCTTGAGAAGAAATAGAGTTTTTAATTCTTTCAGTGATGTGAGAGTTGTTGGCAGGTTCAGCCTTTGTTGCCCATCTCTAGTTGCCCTTGAGAACGTGATGGCATGCCACTCTCCTCAGCCACTGCAGCCCATTGGTATAGGTACACATACAATTCTGTGAGGAAAGGTATTCTCAAGATTTTGACCGAGCAACAGTGAAGCAACAGTGGTGCCTTTCCAAGACAAGATGCTGAGTGACTTGAATGGAAACTGGCAGATAGTAGTATTCCCATGTGTCTGGTACCAGGTTTGGAAGATACTGGTGAAAGAGGCTCAGTGAATTTTTGCAAAGCAACTTGTAGCTGGTATGTTCTGCTGCCACATTGCTAATGGAGGGAATGAATATTTAAAGTAGTGGATGAGGGATCAATCAACCTTTCTGGTGGGAGATAGTTATTGCCTGGCACTTGCGTGGCATGCCATTCATCAGTAAAGCAAGTCTGAATGTTGCCCAGGTCGTAATTTCAATTAGACGCAGACTGTTTCAGTACCTGAGGAGTTGAAATGGTACTGTAAATTGTGCACTCATTATCCCAACTTCTAACATTATAATGGAGGGAAAGTCATTGTTGAAGCAACTGAGTTAGTTGGCCGTAGGTCAGGAGCCTGAGAAGTTCCCTCCCTGAGAAGCCTGAGAATGTCCTGGGGATGAGATAATTGGCCTCCTACAGCCACAATCTTCTTCAGTGCTAAATATGACTCCAAATCATGGACAGATTTTCCATGATTCCCATGCACTTCAATTTAGCTAGGACTTCTTAACGCCATACTCAGGTGACTGAGCAGACACTCTCATCTCACCTCTTGATTTCACATCCTTTTGCTAGGTTTTGCTTAGGGTAGTAATTAGGGCAAGAGCTGAGTAATTCTGGCAAAACCCAAATTGAGCTTCAGTGGGCAGAGGCAGAATCTTATAGGGGCCTGAGGGAAATGGTGAGATTTTTAGCAGCATCAGGCAAGAAGTCTAACAAGGCCTGTCTTGATATCAGGAGAAACTGGCTGCATCATTTAATTGAAACAAAAACCAAAAGAATTGTGGATGCTGAAAATTAGAAACAAAAACAGAAATTGCTGGAAAAAAAATATCAGCAGGTCTGGCAGTATCTGTGGAGAGAAAGCAGAGTTAACATTTCGAGTCCAGTGACCCTTCTTCAGAACCTCAGAATTATGCTGGGCTCCCCCACCATTGAGAATGCAAGTACTTATGGAGCCTCCTCCTGAGTGAGTTGTTTAATTGTCCACCAGCAAAGATGACTGGATATGGCAGGACTGCAGGTTTTAGATGTGATCCGTCATTGTGGAAATCACTTAGCTCTGTCTATTGCATGCTGCTAATGTTGTTTGGCATGATGTGTTGTGGCTTCACTAGGTAGATAACACATTTTTAGGTATGTCTGGTGTGCTGCTCCAGTTATGTGTCCGTGCATTTTTCTTTGAACTAGAGTGATTCCCCTAGCTTGCCAGGAGGAGTAGAGTGGGGAATGTGCCAGGCCAAGAGGTTAAAAATTGGGCTAGTCTACAATTCTGTTGCTGAACTGGTCCATAGCCCATCATTGATGTCCAATTGTGACTTTCTAGATCTGTCTGAAATCTATCCCATTCAACACAGTGATAGTATCACATAACATAACGGAAGGTATTTTCAATGCGAAGGCAGACTACATCTCCACCAGGACTATACAGTGGTCACTCCCACCAATTCTCATATCATTAGATGCATCTAAGACAGTAGACTAGTTAGGACAATGTAAAGTACATTTTCCCTCATATTGGTCCCAGTTATGTCATAGAGTCAGAGTTATACAACACAGAAACAGACCCTTCAGTCCAACTTGTCCACGCCAACCAGACATCCCAATCTGACCTAGTTCCATTTGCCAGCAGTTAGCCTACATACCTCTGAACCCTTCCTACTCAGATACATATCCAGGTTCCTTTAATATGTTGTAATTATATGAGCCTCCACCACTTCTTCTGGCAGCTTGTTCTATGCACACACACCCCTGCATGAAAAAGTTACCCATCAGGTCCTTTTAAATCTTTCCCCTCTAACCTTAAACCTATGGCCTCTAGTTTTGAATTCCCTCACCCTGGGCTATACATAGTATCCATGCCCCTCATGATTTCATAAACCTCTATAAGGTCACCCCTCAGCCTCCGAGAAAAGAACTCCAGTCTATTTAGCCTCTCCCAATACCTTAAAGCTCCGGACCCAGCAACATCTTTGCAAGTCTTCCCTGCATCCTCTCAAGTTTAACAACATCTTTCCTATAGAAGAGTGATCAGAATTGTCCGCGGTATTCTAAAAGTGGCTTCACCAATGTCCTGACAGCCGCAACATAACCTCCCAACTCCTATTCTCAATGCACTGATGAATGAAGGCAAGTGTGCCAAATGTCTTTTTCACCACCCTGTCTACCTGCGACTCCACTTTCAAGGAAATATGCACCTACACTCCTGTATCTCTTTGTTCGGCAGCTCTCCCCAGGGTCCTATCATTAACTGTACTTTTAGGACATAGACAGTTGGTCCACTCGTGGTGTCACTGAGCCACTTGGTGATGGATACTGAAGTCCTCCACCCAGAGTATTTTCTTTGACCTAGTCACCTTAAGTGTGTCCTCCAAGTGCCATTCAACAGGGAAGAGAAATGGTCCGTTAATTGAGAAAAGAGCAGCTGGGTGGTAATTAGCAGGAGGTTTCCTTGCCCATGCTTGATCTAATGTCATGAGATTTCATGTGTCTAAAGTCACCGTTCAGGAATCCCAGGGCAACTCCTTCCTGTCTGAACACAGCAGTGGTAACACTTCTGGTCGGTCTGTCCTGATGGTGGGGCCAGACATACAGAGGGCTGGTGATAGTGTTGTCTAGGCCATTGTGTATATGGTTTTGTGACCATGACTATTTGAGAATGTTGCTTGACTAGCCTGTGAGGCAGCTCTTCCAATTTTGACACAAGCCCCTAGTAAGGAGGACATTGACAGGTCTCTGTGTATCATTTTTGTTTCCAGTACTGTGTTCAACTAATGGGTGGTCCATCCAATTTCATTCCTTTTATCAGGCTTTGTAGCAATTAGATTCAAGTGAATGTCTTGGTAGTCCATTTTAAAGAGCATTTAGCAATAGGTCTGGAGTCATATGTAGAGCAGACCAGTTAAGGATGACAGATTTTCCTTCCCAAAAGGATGTTAGTGAACCAGATGCGTTTTTATGACTATCAACAATGGTTTCACAGTCACGGCTAGCCTGGGTTTTAATTCCAGACTTATTAATTGAATTCAAATTAGCCATATGCAGCGGTAAGCTTCAAACCCATGTCCCTAACCTGACTCTTTGGATTATAATCAGTGACAATACCACTCTAACTAAATTCCAGTCAGTTGTACTTTTAATGAAATGAAAATGCATGGAAATTGTCTTACCAACCCCTGCAATTGGCAAGGTAAACCCACCTTTTAAGGTTTGACAGCTTAATTGCCTAAGTTTATCCCACTGTCAAGATTCTGATGTTTTGACTCTTGCTCAACTGACTCCCCCACCTGCCATCCTTCTTTTATTCTCCAGCACCAAACGATATATCCTTCAAGACTTTAGGCATCATCTTAAAACAACGTAATATTGTAAAATGCATAATCGTAACGTTTTCTCATTTAGCACAATGGTAGTGCCAGTCCTCAGTATAAATACAGAAATATCTCCATCAGTGTATAGTGACCACTTCAAAAATGACTAACATGAGCGGATGCGTCTGCAATAATTAGCTCTGTAAGGATGAGGTCAAGCAGCTTTTACTGTTTTGCTGATTCACTCAGCACATGCTCAGAGCCACATTGTTAGATATGTCCTTCAGCTCAGTATGTAATAGTGCAACCAAACCACTCTTGGTGATAGCAGGGATGTTCCACCCAGAATATATTCAGCCCCCTTGCCAACTTTAGAGCTTCTTCCAAATGATGTTCGATATAGGGGGAGACTGATTCATCAGCTCCAGTGGGGGATAAGCGTTGGGGTAATAGATGGCACAGTAAGTGATAATCAGCAGACATTTTCTTGCACAATTCTAATCCGATGTCATGAGACTTTATGAGATCCAGAGCCAATGCTGAGAACTTCCAAGAGCAAATCCCTCCCAAATGTCTACCACTACATTTGCCACCTCTGCTGGGACATATACAGAGAAGTCTTGGACATTCGTTCTAAGAACTGGTATATGTTATCACTAATGTTCTTTTCCGTCCTGGTTTAAATTCTCAATCAGATTACAATCAGATTTAAGTATGAATAATACATTGAGGACGCGACACCTCTACAGTGTAATATGAGATATAAGAAAGCATGGAAAAATTATTAGCATTTGCGTCGAGATGTCACCTCCTACTTCCTTCAAAAGAATCTATTTAACTTAAACTCTATTGGACTCTTAGTTTACCAAAAATGAACAACTGCAAGTAAATGATCAAAAAACAAATGCATAATTTATTTTCTTGACTTTTGCAGGACATCAAGTGAAAAATGCAGCATGCTGATTTTGGTTGTGGTGAAATTGTGTCTGCGTGTGAGATCCTTGGTGTTTCAATCAAGCTAAATCAGAATAAATACAAAATTTTTGTTTTTAGTATAGTTTCTAGAAAAACAGACTTTCCCAAATAAAAGCTCCTTGACTCTGAATGCTATCAGAATGAGGTCACCCATGTTGACATAACAGACTTGCACATTTCCGTCCAACTGATCTGTACAATAGCAGTTTTAATTTTGTTCCTAGCAGGTATTATAATGCCAGCTGATGGTATTATTGAACAAGTCGGAGCCCAGAATGAAATCTAGCCTGATAGGCTTTATGTTTCTTTTTAATTTTATTCAAGATGGTAACCATTCACTGAAACATAGTCACACAAGGCTGCAGAGTTTCTTTAATAACAGAATAGAAATACGTTGTACAAGAGATGAAACAAAAAATATGCTAGCTGGATATAGAACACAATTAGGAAAAATTTAAAACACCCAACAGAACAAAATATGAAACTATTAAAAGAACAAAGAACAGTACAGCATGGGAACAGGTACTTCAACCCAACAAGCCTGCATTGACACACGATGCCTTTCTAAACTAAAAACCTTTTGCCTCTACGCATTCTGTATCCTTCTAATCCCTGCCTATTCATTTATCTTTTAAAATGCCTCTTAAATGTAGCTATTGTATCTACTTTTACCACCTCCTCTGGCAGCATACTCCAGGCACTTACCACCTTCTGTGTAAAAGCCTTGCCTCTTACATCTATATACTTTCCCCCTTTTATCTTAAACCTATGTCCCCAGGTAATTGACTTTCTACCCCTGAAAAACGACTCCGACCATCTATTCTACCATGAGACTCATAATTTTATAAACTTCTATCAGGTTGCCCCTCAGCCTCCGACATTTAAGTGAAAGCAAACCGAGTTTGCTCATTCCCATCTTATAGCTAATACCCTCCAAGCCGGGCAATATCCTTTTCTGCACCCTCTCCAAAGCCTCCACATCCTTCTGATTGTGTGGTGACCAGAATTATTCCTCAGCACTATCACATGACAGTGATTCAAATCCAGAGAATTGACATCTCTGTATCAAATCGTTAAGTTTGACTTAACAGATTCTCCTCAGTTTCTGTCCTCTAAACTGTGGTGTGTTTGTACATGACTACTCACAAAACTAAAATATTCTCAGCCTCTAATATTTTGCAAATTTCTAAGCAAACACTCTTTTTGCAGAAACTAAATCTTTCTACTGAGGTAGACCATAAGACCAGAAGATAAAGGAGCAGAATTAGGCCAGATGGCCCATTGAGTCTGCTTCTCCATTCAATCATGGCTGCTTTGATCCTCAAGCCCATTCTCGTGCCTTCTCCCCAAAGCTCTTGATCCCCTAACTAACCAAGAACCTATCTATCTCTGTCCTAAAGACATTCAATGTCTTGGCCTCTGCCTCCACAGCCTTCTGTAGAAATGAGTTCCAAAGATTCAGCACCCTCTGACTGAAGAAATTAATTTATTTCCTTAATTGTCTTTAGCTCGTTCAATTCACTCCAAGCGATATCAAGAAATGGCTGGAGGCACTGGATACTGCAAAGCCTGTGGCCCTGATAACATTCCAGCAATAGCATTGAAGACATACTCCAAAAGTTGGAAACTCCCCTCACGACCCCACCCTTCCCTCCAGCACCCCCACCCCCAACCCCAACACCCCCAGCTAAGCTATAATACAGATATCTACAATATGTAAAATATTCCAGGTATATCCTGTACATCAAAAAGTAGGACAAATCCAACCTGAGCAATTATTGCCCCATCAGTCTACTCTCAATCATCAGCAAAATGATGGAAGGTGTCATCATCAGTGCTAGATGCAGCACTTGCTCAGCTATAACCTGCTCGGTGATGCCCAATTTGGGTTCAACCAGGGCTACTCAGCTCCTGACCCCATTACTGCCTTGGTTCAAACATGGACAAAAGAGCTGAGTACAAGAGATGTTTTAACCAATGGGTCCCCATACCTCAGGCAAGGGGAGAGATTGAGAAAGAAGGACCTTCATGGTAATTTCAGCTGGTATAGGAATTGTTAGCATCGACTTGCATCACAAACCAGCTATCCAGCCAACTAAGCTAACTGGATTTTTATAAAGCTTTAGTTAAATTGTATTCAGTTTTGGTCATGAAACTTTAGGAAAGATGACACAACATAGAAGGAAATTTACCAGAATTATTTCAGTCATGTCAGATTTTAGTATGAAAAGTTAGGCAGGAGAAGCTGCTGTTGTTCACCTTAACGTAAAGAAACTTGAGGGGAGATTTGATACAGGTGCGCACTAACATGTCAGGCTTTGATATGATAGTTAATTAAAATATCTTCTATTTGGCTTATGGTAAAAATGCCTAGGGAACAAATATTTAAGGTTTTGGGCAAGGGTTGTTTGGAACAATGTTTTACACAGTGGGTGGTAATGACTTGGTACTCTGCCGAGGAGGGTAGTCGAAGTAGAAATGATTAATAATTTCAAAAGGTGATTAAATGAGAACTTGCAGAAACAAACATAGAGGATTTTGGGATACAGTAGCAGAATGGGACACTCTAGATTGCTCTATAAAGAGAGTCAACATGGACTGGATAGGTTGATGGAATCCTCCTACGCATAATAATGATATGACTTTGAAGACTCTATTTGTAGTTTAACTATCAGAACATATGAATTAAAATGAGTTTTTTTTTATCCCTGATAAAATGAAAACAGAAGGGAGCTTTAAAAATTAGGCAGAAAGCCCTGTTGGCTGGTGTATTTTTATTAATGCAGACTGATGCACAACAGCATGATAAATAATAATGTGGAAAAATTTCTCTAATTTAGCAAGGGGTTGCTTTGCAGTATGTTGATTTGAATTATTTTGATTGGGCTTAGACTAAATGTTATTTAGACTGTTTAATGTTGCAACAACAATTTAAAACAATGCAGTATTTCCTCTGCATTATGTTATCTTTACCAAGAGTTTCAGTGAAACCTACAGTCTACAGTTCAGTCATTTTCATTTACTATTTTGTGACAACTGACCATGATGAAGCATTCTGTTACTTCCCACAATGTATTATGTGTCAAGCCACACACACAGACTATTGAATTAACATAGATTAATATACTTTGCTTAATGTTGTGTGCTACATGGTTGTCCTTCAATTATCTTCCAGTTACTTGTTAATCAGATATTTGAAGGATAGAGTTTTGTGCCCAGGAACATACACAATGTAAATCAATCAAATGTTCCTCATGAGGTTTAATATTTCCCTTTTGCGTTTGATTAGAAAGAAAAAAATCCTGGTCTCTGTAGTTTATATGTTGGAGAATGCAAGTTATTAACATTAATGTGGTCTATCTTTTGATATAATTATATTCATTGTGAAAAGTACTGCATAAATACAATACTCAAACTGTTTGATGCATTCTACATTTTTATTCTCAAGATTTTTCATTACAGTATAACATGAATTTTCTGGAATTGGAAATGTGAGTAATATCTGACTCTGCATATACACATTACTCTTATTAGCAAGCAATACACACCACATTTACCAAATTCCAAGATAATTATTTCTGATGCCTAAATTAGCAGAAGTGACTATTCTTCAGCACTACTTCTCAATTAATTGGAATACTGATCCTGTAAATAGGCTTATGCCAATCAAAGGGTTAAATTAATAAATGGTTGAGTTCTATAATATATCCTTATGATTTAAATTTATATTATGTGCAAAGCAATAGACTTGAATGAACTTTAAATTTACTGTAATAAACATGGTCCTTTAAGGCACATTTTCTGGTATTTCATCTCTTATTACTTATAAAAATTAATTTTAACTACTTAATTCTTAATTATAATAATAATTCTTAGGCCCCAAATCAGTAATCCTTATGTTATTACTATGTGCCATGTAATATAAGTCAAGCATGTCAGCTGTAGCTTCAGTGGTTGTGAAACCTGTTTAGAGCAGCATTAACATCTGCGATAAAGATGAGCGAAGAAGACAATTCAAGTAAACATATATTGGAGGAGAAAGATGATGGCAAAGAAAATAAAAATAAAAATACAGCCTTCATTTTTATATACGCTTCTAGCTTTATGCATTTTTAAACAAAATATGCATTTTGATACCGCTAACTCTTGTGCTTTGGTCAGTATCTTTATAAAGTAAATTTTAACCATAATACACCGTGAGCATGGACACAATCTACTATTTGTTGATTTATCATGATATTGCTGATGAGCAGTGGCCAATAGCAAAGCCATGATACTGAATGTTATTTGGGTTTGGAACAGAGGAAAGCTAACTCTTGGAATGTCTGCTGAGAGGGTGTGATGGAATGGTTGGGTCAAGACAATGCCAAATGAAAATACATCTCAGCATAAGTCAGTTTTCTTTTAATTAGCTAAGAGAAGATATAACTGGACTCAAACTTCAATCAGAATTACGATGAAAAATATTATAGGTATTTAGAAACAACATTTCCAGTGTGCAGAAAAATTAAGGGCATGGCTTAATGAGCCAAAGTCTTCCAAATAAGATTGTTTTCCATATTCTTTACAATTTCCCAGTGAAAGAAGCCGTTGTCTATAGGCGCTGCAGCAAGAGACTGAAGAAGAGATATTTGGTGCCATTTAACAAGAGCTAAAGAGAGCAGAAGACAAATGCCCAGTGGGCCCACAGCAGATGCAGATAAATTCAGAATTCTTTTTTCACTCTCCATAACTGTATCTTTTTCTCACCTGACAATAAGTACAAAACATCACCAAGCACTAATAATCTTCTACTTCAATCACTGACACACACTTCATCTTCTCTCATTACCTCAGCCTCATAAAACTTAACAGTTTACACTCCACAAAATATAATTTACTTTTCAACACAGAAAGATGTCTCCGTGTCTAGTTCCTGCTACCATGCTACTCCTACTTCCAAACTGTTGTTGAATGATATATGAAAGTATCTGTTTCTCCAGATCCCCTGCGGTCTAACGTGAATGAGGATAGCCCCCTTCTAGTCTACCTTGTGATAAACCAGACATTGTTTATTATAACTTTGAAACTACTTAGATGTTATAAAGTCAACATCATCTTGGAGACTGTTAGAAGGATCTGATCTTAGGTCTCACTGCTTCAAAATCCTAAGCTACTCTCCCCGAAAAAATCCTCATGGTATCATCACAGTGTTCATGGCACTCAATCAGTATTAACACTTCCAGACTGTTACAGAACCCCACATAAAATATCTTCTGCCAAGTTTTTTCCCAATAAACAATTGTTATGTTCTTGCTTATGTAATTCCACTGCCCCAACTCCCTCCAACCTTTGACTTTACAAATTTCAGTGGAGGTTTCACTATTTTTGCTGAATGAATATTTCTCAGACTAGAAAGAATAGTAGTTTGCTGAGTGGTAGTTGGGGTATAAACAGAATAGAGTCATATAGTCATACAGCACAGAACCAGACCATTTGGCCCAATCCGTCCAGTTGAACCGGTTCTATTTGCCTGCATTGGCCCACATCCCTCGAAATCTTTCTTATCTATGTACCTAGCCATATATCTTTTAAATGTTATAATTGTACTCCCCTCTATCATTCCTTCTGGCAGCTTGTTCCATGTGTGTACTACCCTCTATGTGAAAAAGTTGTCCCTCAGGTCCTTTTTAAATCTTTTAAGTAACTTCTGAAGAAGGGTCACTGGGCTCACTTTAAACGTGATTTTTCTCCACAGGTGCTGCCAGACTGTTGAGATTTTCCAACAATACCCGTTTTCATTTCTGATTTCAAGCAACTACAGTTCTTTTGTTTTCTTTTTCCTTTCAAATCTTTCCCCTCTCACCTTAAACCTACGCTTTCTAGTTTTGGATGCCCCCACCCTGGGGAAAAGACCTTGGCTAATCACCTGTCTAGGCCCCTCATGATTTTATAAACCTCTTTAAGGTCACCCCTCAGCATCCAGCCTGCAGGGAAAAAAGTCCCAGCCTATCCAGCTTCTCCTTAAAACTCAAACCTTCCAGGGTCAGGAGTGTGATTGTAAATCTTTCTGCGACACACTTTCCAGTTTAATAACATCCTTCCTTTAGCTGTACTCCAAATGTGGCCTTACCAATGCCTTGTACTGCTGTAACATGACATTCCCAACTCCTGTACTTAAAGATCTAACCAATGAAGGCAAGTGTGCCAAGTCCCTTCTTCGCCACCCTGTCCACCCGTTACAATTATGTAAAATGTAGCACGCCAGGATAATGAGGCACACATTGTTCAGACCCTACTGAAGGGGAATACCAGACCTGTTCTAGCAGAAGAATTGCATCTCCTTCAGCCTCATAGTCTGATTCACCCATAGCAGCTGTATCTGTGCTTCCCATTTTTCAAGGGATTTCTCAATGGTGTAATGAGCCATGCTCACTGTAGGTGGACATTGTCCTCCAGTAACCAGCCTTGTAAGGCAGCTGGGCCCTCAAATAAATCAGTACACTAGGGTTCTCCAGGATGTAGGAGTCATGGCAGCTGCCAGGGCAGTGGGCATGCAACTCCAGGAAATGGCAACAATGATCACAGATGAATTGTGTAGTGTTGTGATATGGCCCTCTCAGCGTTACATCAAGTGTACAGTTGATGGTACCCTGCTCCGGGAGAAGCCAGCTATGTTTCTCAATCCTACTGCCTGGGCTGTTGCATTACCCCCGTCACTGGGAAACAAAATGAATGGTCTGAGATGGCATGTGTCACTGTCCTGATGCAAATGTGGATGCACAATTGAGAGATCCCATGTAGGTTGGTCCCTGGAAGGACCCAGTGCCATAGAAGTTCAAAATGGAGGAGAGGATAATTTCCCACTCCTGCTGCCTTCAGCTCCTGCTCCGGCTCCACTGTGCAGCACAGTTCTATCACAGCGTTCCAGGATATATAAAACTCACATTGACACCACGCCTCACTCATCTCTAAGAAATGAGTTCAAAGGTGGTAAGCTCTGGTCTGTCTGCAGACATCACACACCCCGATGGGCTCTGTGGCTACAAACTGTTCCTAAACTTTGTGCTCCATGGTCTTCTTAACAGCCTGTTGCTGCTCCTCCTGGGCTTGTCATCCACCATAGTCTCATTCACCTTCTTAGGAAGACAGCCATGGCAGCCAGCTTCTCACTAATGACTGGATGCATGACTGCGTGGAAATGACCTAGGTTGGGAACAGATAGAGCAAAACAGGTTCGCTGTTTCATTATATAAAGTTTGATTAAAGGGTGACTTACTAAGTGAAGAATTTGTGGTCGGAATAGTGCATCACATCCCTTTGGAGGGAATTGATATTATCTTGTGAAATGATGTGGCTGGTCAAAAAATATTATTCACGCTGGGGATGTCAGAATAATTGATGTACAGGTAGTTCGGCTATAACGCCTATTTCATTAACACAAATTGGATCTAATGGGATTGGTGATTAGTGGATGCTGTTTGGATAATGCAAACTTTCTGTTTACAGGTATAGTGATTTTCTATAGCAATTTCCTTACGCAATTTTCTATGGTGATTTTCGATAGCGCGAGTTTCTATAGCTCAAGGTCACACAAGGACACAACTATCACGTTATAGGAGAACCAACTGTAGTAGGGAGTGAAACAAAAAATATCAGAATAATTTGAGAATGAATGAAAAATTGAAAATTCTAAAGTTGACCCAGGTTACATAAAATGAATCTTTAAAAGTTAAAAGTAATATTATGCAGTATCCTCAGAAAACTATTGGAGTGATTTATTAAAGCCATTAAAAATCCATAAATTGGTTTGTTTAAATTGGGAAAACATCTTTGACCATACATAATGTCAATGTAGGGGATACATCCCCCATAAGACAACATTCTAACAGGCTCAACCCAAAGAGATTACCTCAAGTGAGAGAAACAATCAAGTTCATGATGGAAAATTACTTTATTGGAGCTCACCAATTGTAATGATACCAAGACCAAATGATTCTGTAAAGATTACCACAAAATCAGTGTAATAGCAAAAGTGGATTAATTTCCAATTCTATAATAGGTATGTGACATTGAGAGGATTAGACAAGCAAGTTTTGCCTGAAAATTTAGTTTATTAAAGGAATATTGATAAGTTAATTGACCGAAACAGATGCAAAATAGCAGCATTTACAACCATGACCTGATTTTATCAATGTTAAGCCATGCCATTTGGAATGAAAAATATCCCAGCAACTTTTCAAAGACTAACCCATAAGGTCATTGTGGGATTATACAACTGTGGTGTATAGATTGGTGATTTGGTAGAATGCAGCCAAACCTGGAAGGAGCATTTACTATTTTGAACAAAAAGTTGAATTTGCAAAGTAAAAAAATCTTATGTGAGTAACACTGTGATAGTAATGAGGGCTAGTTTGGATATTCCAGTACCTAAAACAAAACAAAAAAGGCATCAATATATTCTATCAGAAGTTTGTTCTGCATTTCAGCACTGTAATGACTGTCCTGATAAGCTTGTTAAAGAAAATCCAAGATATTTGTAAGGACAGAAAAGTGTTATAGTGTCTTTCATAACTTGAAAGTTGTACTGCCTGGTGTACCATTTTCTTAGAGGTATTATATTATGCTAAGTCATTGAAACCAGCTGTTGATAGTACAGTTCATTACAAGAGAACAAGATAGGGGTGGAATGGCCAATTAGTTACTTTTCTCAAAAGCTGAATTCTTGCAAGCAGAAATACTCTACCATAGAAAGTGAAACTGAGTTTGGTATTGCCTCTAAGACATTTTGAAGTCACATGTCCAATAACTCTGCAAAGATTGCTATTTATTTGGGCCATAATGTTCTGTCTTTTCTAATAAACTTTCATGTTTAGTTGGTGTTTAATGATAACTATCTAATTTGAAAACTATTCATGCAGCAGGAAGAGAAAATATCATAGCAGCAAATATGGAGAAAATAATAAGTATTGTAACTAATTATGACTTGTACGGTATGTCGTTGTGTGTTTGATTGAAGTACATTGTTACCGCTGGAGTAAAATCGGTGTAAGACAAGGACAAATAGCAGTAAGAAAAGATTGTACTAGAAAATGGAAATATCTCTTAAAGATGTTTCTCCCCCTTTTCTTTCCTGCGTGTAAGTTTTACAAACAATGCAGCATTTGATGTTTTTTGTGTGTCTGGAAGTGAGAAATGTAGCTTTAGTTTAATTTTTAAAAATTCATTTCTGGCTTGGTGCCGGAGAGTCTGGAAACCTATTTATTTGCATGCATTTTAATCAGGTTTTATAAACATTGCAATGGAAGGTTGAGTGTTAGAATTTTTCTGTATTTAAAGAAGAGATGGGGATTAAAACTGCGCTGTTGCACAGGGGTCAAGTACATGCAGAGAGACAGAAAGAAATATAGAAGGCAGTCAATCAGTTAGTGGGTGTGTGCCAAAGCAAAATTACTGAAAACTGAGTTGAGCGAACTCATGTGTTTCCTTTGAAGTTCAATTAACAGTAACTTTAGTTTCCAAGAACACGAAAGAACTGCAGATGCTGAAAATCTGAAAGAACAACAGAAATTGCTGTAAAATCTCAGCAGGTCTGGCAGAATTTGTGAAAAGAAATCAGAGTTAACATTTCAGGTCCAGTGACTCTTCTTCAGACCGTTCTGTGGTTGACGAGTCTGATCCTAGTGCCACATTTCCAGCCACAGGCTGAGATAACAAGGTGTAGAGCTGGATGAACATAGCAGGCCCAGCAGCATCAGAGGAGCAGGAAGGCTGACGTTTCGGGCCTAGACCCTTCTTCAGAAAAAGGAT
>JAHRHZ010000140.1:31976276-32063364 GCA_024137785.1 Ginglymostoma cirratum | reverse complement strand
TTTCTGAAGAAGGGTCTAGGCCCGAAACGTCAGCCTTCCTGCTCCTCTGATGCTGCTTGGCCTGCGGTGTTCATCCAGCTCTACACCTTGTAATCTCAGATTCTCCAGCATCTGCAGTTCCTACTATCTCCAGCCACAGGCTGGTGTTTCTGAGAGGTGGAATTGGTCCTTGGCTTTGAGATCATTGGTATTCCTATCTCCGATTCCTCTTCCATACTTCCGATGGGTGTTCTTGTGAAAATTATGTCCCTTCACAGGAGCTTCCTCTAAGTTGGTTTCTTTCGAACGAGGCTCTCTCGTGCGTTGGCATCTATGTTGTATTTTTTGAGGGAAGCCTTCAGGGAGTCTTTGAAGCACTTCCTTTTTTGTCCTTTGTTCAAGTGCCTTCCTTGAGCTGGGCGAAGATGATTTGATATGGAAGTCAGAATTCAGGTATCCTAAGCACAATGTTTCAGATGCTCGTGGCTTCAATGTTGGGGCTTTAAGCTGTTTCAAGGATGTTGCTGTTAGTATGCTTGTCCTCCCAGGTGATGTGCTGAATCCATCTGAAACAGCATTGATGGTACTTCTCAAGGGTCTTGAGGCAGCATCTATTCGTAGTCCAAGTTTCAGAGCTATCTAAAAGAATCAGAAGGATGTCTGCCTAATACACAAGCACCCTGGTATCAGCACAGATGTCACAATCATCGAAAACTCTCATCCTTAGGTGACTGAAGTCAGCACTTGTAGCTTGGGTGTGATGTTGAATCACCTCAGGCCGTTTGATGTAAAGTGTTCATATTTTACTTGTTTAAAATATGTTTTATTCTTTGTGTTAAATGCACACTGGCAGACTCTTGTAAATGCATTCAATAACTGATCTCCACATTTAAAAAACATAAAGTCAGGGTTGACCAATCCAGGTTTCACTTAGAGATCAGAACTGTCCAATATTAATATCAGGTGCGATCATAGCTGCTGATGACATTGACTGTCCTTCTGTAAGCCTGCAAACTGAGTAGTTCCCTCTGAAAGGGTGGACCTTTAATGTTCTGGATTTCTTTCATGGATAATGAGGTCCCTGCTGGAGCTGGGCATTTTCTCACAGTATCCTGAACGTTTGGACATTGCTGGTCTCTCCTTAGTGGTGGTTTCCTTGGAGTTGTATGTGCTACATATTCAATCTGTGTCAGTGGATTTTTGATGTTAATTCGCCTGTAGATCTGTACTAAAATAGTTAGAACTAGGTCACCGCAATTTGTTGATCAGTTTAGACTTTCTTATTTGCCCCTTGTGATGAAACAACTAGTTAAATCAATGTGTTCTTTCCCTCAATTCCACTCCTTGGCAATTTATTCTTGCTTGCTCTGATGTCTATTATTGTTATTGGGGATCTTCCTGTGGAAGATTAATCAGCTATTAGATTTCTCAAGGCTCTAGAAATTCATCCATTCCCAAAGCCTACAACAAGTGTTGCAAAGTGTTGGTACACTTGTGACAATATTCCTGCAGACTATCAGTGTTGTCGCACAATCTGTGACAGCAAGCCCCCAATGGATTCACTAAATTACAGTAACCATACTTCTTCAAAAGTGCCCCAATTAGCATATACCATGCCTTCAATAACATTACGCAAAAGATGGTATGCCAGGTTGATGTTTTCTGATTGGCAGCATCTATCAAGTTGCTACCCACCCAGCAATAACAATCAGAAACTTCTTAGTTTCTTCTAAGCGTCCTCAGTAACAGGAATATGTTAAACAATACAGTGCCATCTGTTGCAAAGCAACAATAACCATTAATTGTATCTGCAAGTTCACCTTCTCGTAAGATGTTTTGCAATGCTGGCCTATGTGGAGCAGTGTTGGGACAATCTCTAATTATATCCAATTCAGAGTCCCTATTTACGTACTATGTGGATTTACATCAGAGGTTAGATCATGAGCATGTTCATCACCTATGGAGTCAGCAGTAGCTCAGTGTTTGCACTCTTATCCTCTGAATAAGGCACAATGATTTCTAACCTATTCCAAAAGTTAGGTTAGCACATGAAAGCAATCTGACAGAGTGCACTTCTGGAGATACCTACTGAAATTTTGTCAGCTCTCTGCTGGTGTGCTGGGAAGCAGGGGTCTACAAAAATGTCACATGAATGTGATGGGGGACTGTTTCTGACATCTTCCCATTGATGTTGAATTTTGTCAATTACAGGATCAGCTACTCAGCAGGAAGCTAATTGAGCCACTTATGAATGGTTGGGGAGATCTTTTGGTACATTGGGTAGCATCTCTGCCCTCAACCAATAGATCAAGGTTTGGGTCCCACCTCAGGACTTGAGGGCCAAGGAACAGCTTTCATAATGTGGCCATGTGATCATCAATCTGCAATTCTTTCCAGAACGCACTATTTATTGGTAGTAAGAGTGAGAGTGATTCATGATCAGCTTTTTGATAAGAGGAATTGGAGGCTGTGCCATCACTATCTATAGCTCCAGACTGCAACATGCACACAAGAAGTGTCTGGTGCCACAGCAACCAGACTCCCTAAGCGAACAGTAACATACCATTACCATGAAGAAAATTAAAGGTCAATATCCACCGCGTTTCTTTCCCATGACAGGGGCCTGCCTGGTAAAACCTATAGGCTTCCCATTGGGCCCCAGGGGAGGCACTCTGTACTGAGTATTTCATGGTCAATGGAGGGTGCACACCAGCTGTTTTGGATCCCACAATGGCAACAGCATCACTAATACTTTAATATGTTAATGTTCCACGACCAATGTGCCTCTCTAGGAACCACCAACTGTTGAAGCGGGATCCACTGCCATTTTACATACTGGTTAAGAGACTTCTGACACCACATTATGATTTGAGCCGCTATCTTTTCAGATAAGACATTGAACCAAGGCTCTGTCTGCTCTTTCAGCCTAATATAGAAGGTCTATTTTGAAGAAGAGCAAAGAAAATGTGAATTTTCCTTGCTAACATTCACCCCTCAATTATTATCAAACGTATCAGTCATTTTTTTCATTCCTGCTTGTGGAGAATACTGGTTGCCACATTTCCCAATAATAATGGTAAAAATATTGCATTTAAATAGCACCTTCAACAAAATAAAATGACCCATGACACTCTACAGGAGTGTTATTGTATAAGAATTGACTTTTCATGACATAAAGAGAAATTTGGCTCCAGGTGGCAAGTCCACATTCAACCGAGTGTGGCATTAAGGAGCCTGAGCAAACTGGAATCACTGGGAATCAGATAGCAAACTCTCCACTGGTTGGAGTCATACCTGGCATGTAGGAAGATGGTTGTGGCTGTTGGACATCAGTCATCTCGGGTCCAGGACATTTCTGGAGGAGTTCCTTGGGGTAGTTCCCAGGGCCCTACCATCTTCAGCTGCTTTATCAATGACTTTCCCTTCATCATAAGGTCAGAAGCAGGGGCGTACACTGATGATTGCACAACGTTCAGGACCATTTGCAACCTCCCAGATACTGAAGCAGTGCACGTTTAAATGCACTAAGTCCTGGACACAATCCATATTTGGACTGAAAAGTGGCAAGTAATGTTTGTGCCATACAAATGCCAGGCAATGACCATCTCCAATTAGAGACAATCTAACCACCACCTTTGACATTCAGTGGTGCTAGCATTACTGAATTCCCCTACTATTAACACCCTGGAAGTTACCATTGACCAGAAACTCAACTGGACACACCATAATAGTATAGAGGTTATAGAGAAGGTTAGGCGCTAAGAATACTGCAGTGAATAAGTCACCTCATGTTTCTCCAAAGCCTGTCCACCATCGAAATGGCACAAGTCAGGAGTGTGTTTGAAAGTTCCCACTTGTCTAGATGACTGCAACTTCAACAACAAGACACTTGACACCATCCAGGACAAAGCAGCCCACATCCACAAAAATTAACTCTCTCCACCACGGATGATCAGAGGCAGCAGTGTGCAATATCTGCAAGATGCACTGCAAAAATTCACCAAAGATCGTGAGACAGAACTTTCCAAATCCGTAACCACTTCAATCTAGAAGGACAAGAACAGTAGATACTTGAGAAAACCACCAGCTTCAAGCTCCCCTTCAAACCATTCACCATTCTCACTTGAAAATATATCCTCACTGTTGCTGGGTCAAAATCCTGGAATTCCCTCCCTAAGGGCATTTCAGGTCTACCTACAGCACACAGACTACAGTGGTTGAAGAAGGGCAATTTCTGAAGGGCAACTAGGGACAGGCAATAAATGCTGGCCAACAGCAACACCAATAAATATATTTTTAAAAAATTTGGACACATAACCATTGGTCGGAGACCAGTGTTGGAAGGAGGATAGAGACAGTTGGAGGCAACTTGGCTTAGGAAGGCAATTCCAAAGATTAGAGCTGAGATAGTCAATGGTTAATGTAAAGCTTGGGAAAATTGCTGAAAGACACAGTGAGGAATGGTGTCTGTCCAATGCATTTTGACTATAGTACATTCAGGGCCTGGAAACTGTGAAAGACCCTCCCGGGTGTATGTTTTACATGTAATAATGTATGTAATAACTATTGTAAAGATTACTTATTATTGTAAATGCAGTGAATACAATAGCGGAAGAAACTGATTTAGTCTGCATCTTTTGCAATGTCAACATTGAACAGATATGTGACGTATTCTAATAAATTTTATGAATAACGTATGTTTTAGATACAAAATGCAGTGATGAAAGTAGAAATGTGCAAGGACTGGATGACCATAGATATCTTGAAGGGTTGTAAGGCTAGGAGAACATTATGGTGATATGAAGGTCGCCTGTGTTACAACACAGTTTGAATGCATTTTACGAATAGTTCATTGGCTGCAAAGCAGAGTGATATTCTGAGATTGTAAGGAGCATTATATAGGTGATATGAATAATATGAAATAAATACTATTTCTTTACTTATTCGATTTTTTAAGATTTGTGTTGATACATTTTGTCTTCAAAGTCCAATGTTTTTGTTGGAAAAATACTCTAAAATCTTGAAATGTGATGTACACCAATTGTCATTCTGACGAGAGGAAAATCTAGGCTTTTACGTTCTTCCTCATTTAATGAAATTCTCAGAATTTCATAAGAGGCTTTTCCTCCTTTAATAAATGTCAAGTTTGATAGTCAAATGTTCCAACACAATAAAACAAAGATAACTTTGTTTTGCTTTCTGCAACAGAAATATAACTTCAAAAAAATGTTACATTAGTGCATTTTAAAATTCTGTCACTTTTCATATTCGTTAGCAATGTACCTAAAGGCATAGCAACACGCTTTATGTCCCATTTACAATCGTTAGAAATGGTCATTTAGGTAGGACTTGCAAACAACTGTTATTGCCTCTCAGTAACAAACAAATTTCCTTTGCAAGGGGTGATTACTAAAATAATTCCATCTGTAGATGCTGCTAATAACCCACTTAGACACTACCAGTGATTATTTCCTTTCCAAAGTGATTATTTATGAGTTCAAATAAAGGTCATCACTGATAGTTATGTCACAATAAAAGAGATCTGTGATTGCCTAATGGGAAGCTAAATAATTATCCAATTGATTAGATGAAACAAAAATGATAAAATAAAAACTCTAACTGGTATATTTGTAATTTATACGATGAGCTTGCAATCGTTGTTCTACTTGTCAAAGCTTGCAGGGCAATTGCATTATACTTATAAAATAAACTTCATTTTACTGCTGCTTGCTTGAATAATTTATACCACGAAAATGTGAGCACTCACAGTGTAACACTGCTGTGAGCACAATGGACTGATGAAGCACTCCTGTACTCTAATACAACATTTTCAGGCAAAAATATTCAAAAAGTGCACATTGCTCCTGATTGCAGTATCTGTGCAGTTTCTACTTTTTTTCTTCCCTTTCACTGCCTTTTTGGAATAGGAGAAATGGATGTTCCATGGACATGAGAATTTTTCAAGTTGTAAATGTTTTGTATTGTCTGCATAATTAATTACAAAATTGTAGAGAGTGCAACATTTTGCTCTCCCAATATGCATTTGTTTTTGAAGAGTCAAATAAAATACTTCATGGCTTTACTGATACAAATGAAGGTCGACAAAGATCGGTAGACTTCACAACTTACGTGTGGACCTTCACAACTTTACCTGTCAATGACTGGAGCCAAATATCTGAATGTCCTGTGAGTTAGAAGATCGGCTGTTGTCAATTGTTATCATCTTCAGCAAACACACCTGTCGACAAATTACAAAATATGTTTTCCGTACCGTCATATGTTATTCCTGTGTCTATGCCTAGATAGCAATCCAACTTTGGATCATCTTCTTCTCACAAGTAAATGATGTCTACCTGTGGACCAACCAGCAAACTGTCCTTGATATAAGCAAGTGATCTCATTTATTTTATAGATAGTAGGAACTGCCGATGCTGGAGAATCTGAGATCTGGTGTAGAGCTGGACGAACGCAGCAGGCCAAGCAGCATCAGAGGAGCAGGAAAGCTGACGTTTCGGGTATAGACCCTCCTTCAGAAGAAGGGTCTAGACTCGAAACGTCAGCTTTCCTGCTCCGCTGATGCTGCTTGGCCTGCTGTATTCATCCAGCTCTACACCTTGTTATCTCATTTATGTTATAATTGTTTAACACGTGAATCACGAGCAATTTGTGAGTGTAGCGATGTTTTCCATTCTAAGTACACTTTTGAATCTCTTTAATAAGGTTTTCACCCACATTGGAATGTTTCTACACAATTCATAAATCATATCTTCTAAGATTTTGCCCATGGTGCATACTCATCTTCTTGACTTTACCACAATTGTCCATACATTCCTTCTACAATATTTCTTTCAATTTCATAACTCAATAATATTGCTATAACTTTATTCTTACCTATCATCGCCAGACCATCTCCAGCACCTCCACCTCCATCCCTGCACCTCCATCTCCAATGTCTTCCAAGCATCCTGTGAGTCTCGTTCACTTCCCTCATCTACATTCTTGCCTTTGGTAACATCATTTGAGGGTATGGGGTCAGCTTCCACACATATACTGGTGACAACCAGCTTTACCTTTGCATCATCTGCCACTCCACAGCTTCCATGTTGACATCCATTTTTATTGAACTGTTATTTCCTACAGCTAATTCAATTAAATATTAACAAGATAGAAGCTACTGTCTTTTACTGCTGTCACAGATTCATATCCTTACATAGATTTTGTATATCTTCCTGGCCATTACTTGAAGCTAAACCAGAATATATGTGAAACTGATGTTCCATCCAACCTGGAGATGAGCTTCTAATTCCATATCATCTCAATTATAAACAGTACCTCTATTTCAGCTCCTCCCGCGGCTCTGCAGTTCAAACCTCCTATCGTCCATTCTCACAAAACATCAACTCAGTCAAAATGTGATTAAGCCACCACTGTTTCTTAGCTATTAGTCTTATCTATATTGTCTCTTAGACTCTTATTATCTTCATTTTAAAATTCTCATAATTAAACTGAAATCTCTTAATGGCTTTTCCCTTACTATCTCTATAAGTTTCTGTACCACTGACTGTCACTCACATTTTTCACTTTGTGCCTGTTCACCCCTCTTCACCTTCAGTCATCATTACCCAATCCTCTGAAATTTCCTGCTGAAATCTCTTCATCTACCTCACCTGCTTTAAAATGTAATTTTTTGACCAGCTAGTCACCTACATTCCAAACATCGTCTTTGGCTTGATGCTGATTTCATCACTTTGTGATGTTTTTATATATCCAAGGTCATTAGAGACGGCTCAAAGAAGCAACCAAACAGATGGGAGATTGGATGGCCATGGGCATGGAAAAGTATTGCAAGTGTGAAAAGTAGAAAAGTGATATTTTGTAGTAGAGAACTTTACTACTAGCCTAGAAAAAGATGCTGCTTATCTCCCCAGTTTCCTTAGATTATGCCATTTCCTACATTAATTACAGGGTCACGCAAATAATATCAACAACATTCAGCCTATTTCCCATCTTCTGCTATCTTAAGGGAGGATGCACTTAATTCATGCAGAGCTAAACTTATTTCATCAAGCAGTAAACAGACAATCAGCTTCCATGCCAATCCATTACTCAGTCCAACTTGTTCATGCCAAACATAACCCCAAACTAAATTAGTCCCACCTGCCTACCCCGGCCTAATCCCTCCAAACCTTTCCTATTCATGTACTTATCCAAATGTCTTTTAAATGTTGCACTTGTGCCCACATCCACCACTTCCTCAGGAAGTGCATTCACACGTGAACCACACTCTGTATAAGATGTTTGCTGTATGTCTTTTTTAAATCTCTTTCCTGTCGCCTTAAAAATGTGCCCCCTAGACTTAAAATCTTCATGCTTATAAAAGGACATTAAAATATATATTTACAATTTAAAATTTCCTTCATGAAGTTATATTAACTTTGAGTTGGTGCATCCTTTTAATTTGGGCTGCTAGATTGCGCTCTATAATGCTGCTTGCTCCAGAATGTGCTTCTATTTATAATAGCTGACATTGCATTGTACTTCAAGACGGCTATTTGTCCTGCAGGTACAAATAGCAGCCAGATTTCCCACCTGAACTCTATAGAAATTTTGAATCAATTTGTTCAGATGGTATGATACACCTCTGGAGCAGGTATAACCTGAACCTGGGGCTTCTGGCCCTGAGGTAGAGCCACTACCACTGTGCCACAAGAGTCATCTAACTCTATATTTTAGATATTTTCTAATCAAATTGTTCAGAGATGTTAGTACACACTTCTGGAACAGGTATGACTCGAACCCAGGTCTCCCAGTCCAGGGGTAGGGACACTACCAATACCCTACAGGAGCCTCCTATAACTCTGTACTTTTTTTTTATATACAACTCTATACTTTTTAAACTTATTTTCTAATCAACATGTTCAGAGGTGTTATTTCACATCTCTGGAGCATGTGAAACATGAACCTGGGCCTCCTGGCCCAAGGGTAATGATATACTACCACACCACAACAGCCACCTATAGCACTATTATTTTACCTATAAGTCTATATTTTATAAGCAATAGTGTTGTGCCGTACACTTGTCACCACATTTGCTGCTGCTGCTGCCCTGAAATAGCACAGAGTAATGTGAATGGATTAGCTTCTTTTCTGCAGCAAAGCCACTAGGTGTCAGCTTGGTTCAGTGTTGGCACATTCACTTCTGAATCAGATTATTATGTGGGGAAGTTCCACTCCCAGGCTTGAGCAGCAATCTAGCCTGATGCTTCACTACATCACTAAGAGTGAAGAATAGTGTTAGAGATGGCTTTTCTTTACTGAAAGTGTAGACTGAGGCAGATCGAGTTATTTCAGTTGTTGGTCACTCGTCTTTCATGTAGAATCACAGAAAGCATTAGATTCAAAAGAACTCATGGGGCAAGTTTTGAAAGAAAAGATAGTTCTCATCCTGGCTTAGCCAGCATTCATCCCTCAACTAGTACGATAGAAACATATTGACAGATCATGGTGATTTTACTGTGTTCTAAACTGCAGACACAATTTACTAAACAAGTTTATGTTTTATAATGTAATTCGTTAGCTAAGTGTCTTGAGGCAACTGGAAGATGTGAAAAACATTATAAAATGAAAGTTTGTTCTGACAATATTACTCTGAATTATAGCTTTTGTATCTATTATTTCTCATTAACTGTCTCACTACGGATGTAGTGGGTAGTGGCGAAAACCTGCTATTTGCGTATTTTTGTTGGCATCTAAAACTTGACAAGGATGCTTCTGGATTTTTCATCAGGAAGTGAGCCTGGAGAATTAATAACAGAAAGCAAGGATATTGAAGAGGAAATAAACAGGTATTTTGCATCAATCTTCACTGCAGAAAACATAATACAAAACACAAGTAACATCTCAGAAATAGCTGTAAGTTAGGAAATGGAAAGGGGGCATGAACTCAGGAAAATTACAATCACTAGGGATGTGGTATTGCGTCAATTGTTGGAGCTGTGGTCTCTCCTGTCCACAGGTCCTGAGAGACTTCATCCTGACAGAATCTTAATGGAATTCCAAAATTCCTTAGATTTGGGGAAGGTTCAATTTCTTCTAAATTAGTGAATATAACTCCTTTATTCAAAAAGAGAGAGAGACTGAAGACAAGAAACTAGAGGCCAGTTAGTTTAACAGTTATCATAATGAAAATGTTAGAAGCTGTTATTAAAGACATTATAGCATTGCTTTTAGAGGAATTAATGGTAATCAGGTAGAGTCAACATGGTTTTGTGAATAGAAAATCATGTTTAACCAATTTATTGATGTTCTTTGAAGAAGTGGCATGTGCTGTAAATAAAGTGGAACTGGTGGATGTACTGAACTTAAATTGTCAGAAGGCATTTGACAAGATATCAGATCAAATGTTATAGAGGAAAATAAAAGCTCATTGTGTAGGGGGTAACATATTATCATGGATAGAAGATTGGCTAGCTAACAGGAAACAGAGTAGGCAGAAATTGCCTTTTTCTGGTTGGCAAGATGTAACCAGTAGTGTGCCACAGGGATCAATGTTG
Organism: Ginglymostoma cirratum; assembly: GCA_024137785.1. Classification (NCBI taxonomy): domain Eukaryota; kingdom Metazoa; phylum Chordata; class Chondrichthyes; order Orectolobiformes; family Ginglymostomatidae; genus Ginglymostoma; species Ginglymostoma cirratum. The sequence goes on along the minus strand of JAHRHZ010000140.1, from coordinate 32,052,832 downwards.
GTGTTTCAACTTGCTACAGTTTATACAAATTGCTAGGATGAAGGGATCAGAGGTATGGTTGCTAGATTTGCTGATGTTATAAGTTTTGAAGAGGATGGAATGAGCCTCCAAAAGATGTAGATAGGTTACGTAATTAAGCAAAGATCTAGCAAATGGAGAATAATGTGGGAAAATGCAAAATTATCCATTGAGATTGCAGAACTTTGAGATGCAGACTTGGTATCCTAATGCATGAATCTTAGTAAGTTAGTATGCTGACACACCAAGTCATTAGGAAAACTAATAAAATGTTATTACGTTTTGGAAGGAGAATTGAATGCAAATAGATGAAATTTTTGCTACAGTCTTACAGGTATTGGTTATACCTCATTTGTAGTGCTGCGTACAGCATTGATCTCCTTAATTAAGGAAGGATGTAAATGCAGTTCAAACAATAGCTGGAATAGGTAGGCTGCTCTTTAAGGTAAGGTTGAAAAACCAGGTTTATATGTTTTGGGGCTAAAAGGAGTAAGAGGTGACTTGATCCTGAGGGGATTTTGACATGATGGATGTAAAAAGAATGTTTCCTCTAGTGGGAGATGCTAGAATAAGAGGGTTACTATTTTAAAAAAAGGCATTGTCCATTAACACAGAGATGAGTAGATTTTCTTTCACAACGGGTCATGAGACTTTGAAGCTCTCTTCCTGAAAAGCTGGTGGAAGCAGAGTCCTTCAATATTTTAAGGCAAATTAGATAACTTGATGGCTTGCTCTAATACGCTCATTTGTTTTTATTTTAAAATATTGGCAGGTTACATTTTGTCCTATGTGCTAAATTAAATTGTTTAGGTTTGCTGGATGCCAAGTGCTGTTATGTCTACATATAATGGGAGCACAGGTTGATCAGCTGTATTTAGAATTTCGCTTAAAGGGCATACTGAAAAAAATAAACCATCTGTAGTTTTTTTCTGTTCACTTAGGCTTCCATAAGCTTTTGTGCCAATTGATTTAATTTCTTTTTTCCTCCATAGCTCCATTAAGGGGATTCCCAAATAGAAATGTTATCGTTTTTGGAGAAGGAAGATCATTGGAGAGTAATCAGGCAGGTCCAGCTGCACCAGACTTTTTGGCCACTGACCAGTGTCTCCATTTCAGCCTCTACAGAGAGGTGACATATTTTGTTTTGGCAAAGGATTGGTGCATGCAAAGGTTCCAACTCTCAAGGTGGGTTCTGGTAGCATTCCAGGTGGCACAAATGTCTTATGTGAAGGCTCAACCAGCCATAATGTTGGATAATTTGTCAGAAGCACCACATTCACAGTCATATTTTCAGAATACATGCCAGGATTATCGACAACCAGCATGATCTGTTTGGCTGAAACAAGCAAGATGTCACCAACCATATCTCTAGACACTGTTTTACTTGCCTGACAATCACATGGCTAACTCTCTACATTATCTACAAGTAAGTTGAGGTCTATAGTCAGTCAGGTGCATCGTATTGTCATCTCCTGTGACAATACCTGTTGCTAATGCATTTCATAAGGCTGCACAGCTTACAACAGCAGCTGTCAGCTTCAGTCCTCAACAGTCCTCAAGTTTCCAATGCCATCCTAGAGATATAGATGATATCATCTGTTCCATCATTAATGTGCTTCCTGAACATGCCCTAAATTATAACGGAGCTTTTAAAAATATGCAAATAGGATGATCCACAATAATGGAATCTTTGCAAAGCACTATTCTCACAATATTTGAATCAGCTCCCAACTGTTTTAAAATGCTTGGTACCAGGACATATTATGTATCCACACATTCACTGCTCCTTCATGTAGTCATTCTTGTTTTATGGCTGAATTATACAAAATGGCACCATCAGAATCTCACCATTTTCTCCTTAAGGAGGTATATCTTTTGTGCAGGTTAATTCCAGCTTTAACCTTTTTATTTTACTTTTTAATTCTTAGTTGATCATTCCAAAAGTTGAATAGTTTATATAGTATAAATGGGACTTAATTTGCATTCAGTATCCAAAATTGATCTTTGGTTCACTCATATGGCAATGTTTATAAAAATTGTAAAACACTGCAGGGAGGTATGTGTCTTCCACATACAGATATTATTGAATTCAACCAGTGGTGTATTTTATGTTATAAAGCATGAGAAAGTGAGCCACTGGTTGGAAATCATTCCAAAACACCTTCCCTCTGGAAATAAAATGCATTGTCAGACTCATGGAAATATTTTCATTATTTTGTCATTGCATGTTTAATGGCACATGTGGACAGGCATGACAATTTATATCAATGACTTAACTGAGAGGAACAATGGCTTGATAGCTAAATTTACAGATGAAACAAAGATTATTGGGAAAGTATGCTGTGAAGAGGACATAAGGATCATGCACATATATAAGGTTGAGTGAATGGGACAAAACCTGAAAGATGGAGTATTACTGGCAAATGGGACTAGATTAATTTAAGATGTATGGTCAGCATGGATGAGTTAGACCAAAGGGTCTGTTTCTATTCTGTACAGCTGTATGACTCTATGACTCTAACATGAGGAAATGCAAAATTGTTCAATATATTTGCCCGATCATATAAACAGGGAATAACTGCAGAATCCTGAGCTGGTGAGATTGAGGTGTTCTAGTGCATTAGTCATAAAAGCTAGTGTGCAAGTAATTAAGAAGGCTGATTGGAATGCTATCTTACATTATGAGAGAAATTGAACATACAGGTAACATTGTTGTGCTTCATTTATACAGGGCATTGATAAGACCACAAGAGTAATCTTTTTGTTTTTATTGGCTAAGCCCAAGTTGCATCAAATTTTATGGAGGGATTTCCATCATGAGACTCGTGAGTGCATCTATATGGCATTTTGTATAAAGTTCCAAAGTACTTTGCAGTCAATATATTTGAAGTGATTTTGGTTAAAGGATAAATATAAATCAAGACATCAGGGTAAACTTTACACTCTTCTTTGAAATAGGCTTGTGATGTAGGATCTTTTATGTCCACCTGAGAAGAGTTGGGGTGTTGTTTTAACATTTAATTCAAATACAATGCCTCCAATATGGCAGCACCTTTTCAATGCACAATTGTCAGCCTAGATTGTGTGACTAAATTGATAGAGCGGGACTTGAATCCAAAACCTTCTGGCACAAAGGCAAGAGTGCTATCTCTGAGCTGCAGATGGCACATGGCAAGCAGTGTCATTTAATGCCAAATTTGTTAAGTTTTTTTTTCTCAATTATCTCTAAGTCAGGATGGCCAAGATATGATCTCTGTCCATAGGTAGCTGCTGGGCTGTGGACTTTCAAAGGTCATGCAACTAATGCTATTTACCTTTCCATTTCTGTATTTGTTACAGTTACTCACGATAATAAATGTATGGCAAAATAAAAAAAAACTTGGTGTCTCTCAGAAAAGCCAAAAGGATTATTCACCAGGGGAAATAAAAAGATCAGATTTCTGCAATGTCAGTGCATGGCTGATTGTTAAGGTTTGGCATCTGAATATTATATAAAGAGTTTTACTTTTTAAGTCTTTAGTATAACATGCCCGCTCTGAGAGTTCCAGATAATATTACTGAAATCCCAACCATCCCTGCATTAAAAAATCAACTTTTATTTCTGCCTTGTGTATATATTCTTATAAAATTAGAACCATTTAATATCAGTTATTACTTTATTCCTCCTCTTCTCTTGAAGATTTCTCTCCCCATTTTACTTCTTTTCCTGAACACATTGGCTCTGCTGAAAAATTGTTCAATGTGCACTGCTTGCACACTAGTATATTGCTTAAGTAGCCATGTTTCAAGATAGTGCCAACTAGCTACTTGGCCATTTGAGCATTGGAGCCAAGTCCTGTCTGGTTCTCATCTGATGTCCAGATGTTATTTTTACAGCATTGGTTTCAATTACTTTGCATTTGTACACTGTTAAAAATGACTGCTTATTGGCCATTAACTACAACCTATATTGTACCAATGAATAACAGCATATTTTCCTCTTACAGATGAATCCAGGGAATGGTCAGTGGAATGCAGTAGCAGACTGTCTCGATGTAAATGTTCCCATGGCTTTAGTTCAAAGAAAATGAAGGGAGGTATTCTTGGTGTCCTGATGCATATTTATTCCATGATCAACATCTCAAAATGGATTATCTGGTCCTTATCACATTGTTGTTCTTGAAAATTTGACGTGCAAAAATTAGCTACTGTGTTTCCTACATTACTACAGAGGCTAGATTTCAACAAGTAATTCATTAGTTGCAGAGCTGTTTGCAACATACAGTGGTAGTGAAAGTCAGGATATGTTTGCAAGTTTTTCCTTTATTTCTTTGTTAGTACCAACAGAAAGCCAAGTCCATTTTCAGGACTTCTTTCGACTTGCATCAGGCCAATTACTTGCAACAGAAACCAGATTTTATTTGGTGGCTCACAGTCTCCAATCTATATATTTCAGTGGTCTGAGCTGTTTTTGAGACACGTCTGGTTAGGGAATAAACTAAAGGGTGATAGCGAGAGCAGCAGGAGCTGGAGTGTCAGTATCACAGACTAGGTTTTTGGGGTCTACAACTTCCCCAACTCACAAAATTGAGGTGGAGTTCACCTTCAAGATCTTGTTTTGTAAGATTATCACCTGATGCTAACTGGAAACTGTACAGTGTATATTCTAATGCAGAAATTGCATTCAGAGTCTAATGTATGACATAGGACTCCATTTAACATTTTAAACAGAGTTTCTGCCTGACTCAAGGCTTCCCTGTATCGCAGCAGTGGGCCCAAAGACACATCACCAAGGCCACAGTGATACTAATGAAGGAATAAGTCATTGCCCACCACTTTTGGGCTAATACACACACTGTTTGCATCACGTGGGAGGCCTAAAAAATTCATCTGCACATGTTGGTTGCCTGAATTAACTTGCATCAACTTTCAAACTTGTATGTTTTCATTTATTCATGATATCTGGGCTTCAGTGCGGGCCAGCGTTTATTGCCCAGCTCTAATAAACAAGTAAACTGATAATGCATAACAATTATTACTATAAAAATATCAATACATCAGTGGTACTGCCACATTGCAGAAATAGAGGTACATGCCTGAGGCAATCCTCACAATGAATCTCAGTCACTCCTGTGAAATTTTCTTGCGTTAGAAAGGAGAGAACCCAGAGGATGAGTCAACTTATGTTATTGTTGTGAGGTTACCATTAGTCAGGTACAGAGGTTTATTGTTGCATTTGGAACAGGTTGTCTTTTTTTCAAACATTTGATGGTGTATGACCTATTGTGTAGTGGGTAGACAAAATAAAAGTATCTGCAAATTGGGAAGAGAATTTATTCCAAAGAAGTATACTTAGCAGACATAGATGTTAAAATCACCATGGAATTACAGTCTACGAAGGGTTAACAAGACAGCTTCTTGCTGCACATAATCAATGTTTGACCTCAGGTTAGTTAAGGGGGATAAAACAATGTGAGGGAGTGGGGGTAGGGTGGAAGGAGGGGATGAAACAGTGGAATTGGTATGGTCCGGTATCTAATAATACACTAGCAGTCACTGTAGCAAATCTTGTAAAACTGTCTAATCTGATCTTGCCATGTGGTAATTTTCCAGATAAATGGACAGTCGGTTACGCAGTTGCAGTGTTCAAGGTCAATGATCCATATAATACAGACAATTACTAAGGTTTTTCATCGCCAGCTCTGTGGGGAAACTTTTTCATCAAGTACCAAGCAACAGAAAAAAAAAACTTCTTTTACAAAGACAACTATAAATTAAAAGAAATCAGAGTGGCTACTAACATATTGCTAACAAGCACCAAATAAAACAGCTTAACATAAAGCAAAAGTATACATATAAATGAATAAACATTTTTTATGTTTCAATTTTGTGAAAACATTCCCGCAGTATTGAACAGCAACTTGTTTTATTAATTACTAGGGTGTAAAATCAATAACAAGTTCTATTGTGCAATTAAAAACATAACAAAAGTCACCCTACGGTAAGATTTTGAAACAAACCATGGTAACATGTCCTGAAGATTGATGTCTTGCAATGCACAAAGTCACACATTATTTAAATGTGCTATCAATTACTGATAGACTTTATAAACTAGTAAAACCACAAGTGTTGGGAACTTTTAATTGAAATTGCTTCCTGTATACAAGTAAATGAGTCCACATTACCCACAATAAAGTATAGATATGTTCTTTGGAATGTCAGCATTGGTCTAATTTAGTGAATAATATTGGCTGACTTAGAATGTAATTATCAGTCTTTGCCACAAAGCTTTTGCTTTCAGAAAATACCGACTAACAAGTGGTGCGCAAAAATAATTTCATCAAATTAAAGTTGCATTTTTCACTCTAGGTATGCCATGAAGGTACTAATTATACTGGAGATACTGTTAAGATGTGTACGTGATGTTGTACCACTGGCTGTCATATTTATCCAGCTAGTGTTGTAAACTTGTAGAAAATAAAATTGGTCACAGATTCAATGCAGTGACAGGTTGGGAAAGAATATAATTGGCAGTTAACACCCAGACTTCTTATGATTAAAATCAATATTAAAAGCTTCCATATATATATATTTTAATAAGACTTAAACTCCAAATGTGCAGGTTCAAATTGATAAGGACCAGACAATTGTAAATATTGTATATAAATTTGCATATACCTTTCAGTAAACTTAGTCTGAACTTCATTGTGATGATAATCTAATTTGAAAAGTATGAGGACTAAGTGTTTCTGTATCCTTCCCATGCCTGTCAATTAAAGCAAGAGCTGAATCGTACTTGTGCAAGATTCATAAACACGACTGACAAAATTCAATGTATTTTCATATATATTTGTCTTCATTTTTCAAGTGCTTTTGTTAAGCTTTCACATAAAAATCTATTTTATCCGGTCATTTTTAAATGGTCAAAGTTTCTATTTTTGAGGGCTAAAAGGATTCATTTTTGAACTGTTATTACTCAGAGCACATTGTTGTACTTGTTACAATAAAAGAATTTCTGAATAAAAGATTCACTGAAAAATGTATCTTACTGCAGGAAGCACAAATAAAGTGTTTTGTCATTAATTTCAAAGTAACTTCTAGCACTGTTAAAATAAAGAATAAATTCTCAATGTTCGTCATATTGGTTAGTGCAGAAGCAGCTGTCATCAACTTCAAGTAATGTTAGCAACACGTATATGTCGATGTCAGTAAGCAACTAGAGATGTGTTGATAACAAGAATGGAGTCCAGAGCCAGCAAACAAAGTGAATGACAGAGGCAGGGGTTGTTCAAGAACAAAGTTGGAAGATTGTATAAAGAGAAATTTTTGATAGAGAAAATCATGAGAGCAAAACCCATAAAAGGACAGATGAATTTGGATAATTAAAAAACAAAGAAATGCAGAGAAGATACATGAAAGAAGTGAAAAGACAGAGAAACATATCACAGACGTATGGAGCCAGAAATGGAGTAAGGAAGAAAAGTATCACAATTAATGAAGAGAAAAAGATAAATAGATTTTCATAAAAAGCAAAATTACACTGATGAGCCCCCAAGATGAACTTCAAATTACATAGTCATGCCAATATTAAGACTGCCAACATCCACCTCTAACATAATCTTTCTCAGGTCATCTGCAGTTTAAATCCTTATTCATGTCTTTGTTATCTCTAGAATTAACTAGGCCATATCCAGGCTCATATTCCACATTCTGGCCACTATAAACTTGCGAGCATCCAAATGTTTGTTGCCTATATCTTAAATTGCAAATGTCCTGTTCACTTTTTACACTATGCTCACTAACACCTCAATGAGCAAGGTCTTCACTTTAAAATCTTCATACTTCTCTCAAGTCCCTTTATGGCCTTGTCTTTCCCTATCTCAGTAATTTTCCCAAGTACCTCAACACTCCAAGGTATGTGCACTTATCTAATTGCAGTCTCTTGAACATTCCTAATCATAATCACTCCACTATCGGAGGCCACGCCTCCAGTTTTTTGTCGAAATCGCTCTCCCTCTCTATCTCTCCATCTCCCTTTATGACACTCATTACAGCCCAACTCCTTGACCATATTTTTGGCCATCGGTCTGAATATCTTTTTACAACAGCAAAATAGTATGGATGCTGGAAATCTGAAATGAAGACAAGAATTATTGAAATTATTCAATATTTGGCAGCGTCTAGAGGGAAGTGTAAAATTAATGTTTCAGGTCTGATGGGTCACAGACCTGAAATGTTAATCTTGTTTCTCTCTCCACAAATGTTGTTGGATGTATTTATGTGTCATTGTTTGTTTTATAATACTTCTGTGAAGCTCCTTGGAATGTTTTCAAGATCAAACTTGAATAGTTTGTTGATACTTAATAGAGTCAAAAATCCACAAGGAAGTCATTCTAAATATCTAAAGACATAATATGTAGGAGGCATTTGGCCCATAGATTTGCTATGCCATTCAACAGGAGCTGATTATGACCTTAAATCCACTTTGCTGCCCACCCCCAAAACCTCAACTCTTTTGTAGATCAAAAACTCGCCTACTTCAGTCTTGACTATATTCAATGACCTACCTCACTGATCTGTAAAGCAAAAAACTCCAAAATGGTAAAATTTCTCCTCATCACCATTTTAAATCTGATACTTTTTGCATGAAACAGTGACTCTACAATTAATTGTATATTCCTTCTCAAGGAAAACATCTTCTCATTATTTAATGTGAATCCTGAAATCTGAAACAAATGCAGAGAAGGCTGGAAAAGAATTAACGCTGTTTCTCCCCTCCACAGATGTTGCCAGATCTTCAAAGTTTCTCTGGTCTTCTCTGTGTTTGTTTCTCATCACCTACCCTGTCAAGCCGTCTCAGAATCTTATGTTTTAATAAAGTCATCGCTTGTTCTTGTAAACCCCAACTTGCTCAATTTTTCCTTTGAAGATGATCCCTTCATCCCAGGCATTAATATCCTGAACCTTCTCTGATCTTCTTCCAATGAAAGCAAGAAAATCAAACCGATGTGCAGTACTCTAGTTGTGGGTCTTACCAATGATCTGTACAGTTGGAACAAGTGTTGCTTCCTTTCCTACCCCTTGCAATAAAAGCCAACAGTTAATTTTGCTTCTTAATCTCTTGCTGTATTTGCATGCTAACCTTTTGCCATTCATGTCAAAGATCCACATTATATATCTCAGCATTCTGCAATCTCTCTCCATTTAAATAATATTCTGTTTTTATATTCTTCCTGCCAAAAATGGACATCCTCACACATTCCCATATTATACTCTGACAACTTTTTACCAATTCACTTTTTATATCTATAAATCTCAAACCCCCTTCAAGACTAGCATTGAAAGGATGCAGCAGGGATAGTTTGCACACAGAGACAGGAACACAGCTCATGGATTGGACCAGGGTGCCTCTCATGGCTGCTCACTTGCTCTCTTGACATTCACACACTTAGCACCTACCTGCATGCCTACAGCATCTATAACTTGCTTTTGCTTCCCGTGCCATGTCTGATAGTATATTGATGCTTGATCCAGAGCCCAGAGTTATCAGTGTTGCTGTCTTGATATGTTCTTTAATGCAGTCACACTGCGAGCTGCATTCCCTGCTATCATTTGCGATTCTCTAGATATGAAGTATGGCTAGAAAATGGCTGGGATAGCACTCAGTACTAAAGGAGTCAATGTCAGTGTCACTTTGATGGGCAGAAGGGTGGGATCCATTACTGCTCCTACATATGGATTATAGGACATTGAAGGGGTCCTGTTGCAAACCTTCATTTAATTTGCAATCATTTCACCATCTATTTGCAATACATTCAGAGTGAAGGTGCTTAGTGGTCAGATGTTGGTCAAAGGCTTTTGCAACATGCCACTGGTACTTGCAAATTGAACTTTGGTAGCTCAACGATGCTGGAATTAGCAGCGACTGACTTAGAAAGAGTTCAACGCCTGCGAAAAGCAAATCATTACTCGTGCGTGTTCCAAGAATCTTCAGGGAGTGCAGACCATCGCATTTTTTTTATTCACTAGTATGATGTGGGATTTATTGCACATCCCTAGTTGCCCTTGAGAAAATGGTGGTGGGTTCCCTCCTTGTACTGCTGCAGTCCTCATGCTGTAAGTTGACCCACAATGCCCTTCGGGAGGGAATTCCAGGATTTTGACCCAATGACAGTGAAATAATGGTGATCTATTTCCAAGTCAGGATGGTTTTTGACTTGGGGGCGAACTTGGAGGGGGTGGTGTTCCCGTGTATCTGTCACCTTTGTCCTTCTAGATGGAAGTGGTTGTGGGTTTGGAAAGTACTGTCTAGGGGTCTTTGGTAAATTTCTGCAGTGCATCTTAAAGGTGCACTGAATGCAATGAGAGGTTGCATGGGTGACTTGGGAAGGCTGTTGGAGTGCAGCAGGTTCTACCTTTTGATGTAATATGTTGGTCACTCAGTCAGCGCACAGCTTAGGCTAAGACTGATAAACAATGGAGACATGTCCTTCAATATCTGGATGCAGCATATCTCACTATGGAATGTAGAGGAATGTGTTCAGCCGTCTTCTGCAGGAAATACCACTATTATCTCTTCTGAGACCCACAAGCCTTTTTTCACTCATTAAGATACCAATATAGGTCATTTCCATGAAGAGTGCTATGCTGCTGGTATGCTGGTTAATGTGGTTGCCTTCCTAAGTAAACGAAGATGGATGCAGGAAGACCTTGGCTGACAGCAAGCACCGAGGTAGAAGCAGACCACTATAGAGGACAAGGAGCACCCACTTCAGGGAGAGGATGCAACCACAGAGCTCGATCAGGACATGTGGGGTCCACAGGAAGCACAGAGTCCTTTTGCTAACAACTCCATTTTCTGGGGATGATCAAGGCACAGTGTTGACCCAGGTTCCATACGTCTAGAACACTGTGACGGATTTTTTGCTAGATTTCAGAGCAGGATGTGAGTGCTGATGGGGGTGGAGCGATCCTCTTCCAGGGACTGCCAAGGTGACCACCACCTACGTAACTGAATCCGTCCAGGGAGTGATGGGTGATCTGTGTGGTTTCTCTCAGTCGTGCACCTGCAAATACGTCAGCACAGTTATTGATGCCATTTGGACAAGATCCCACTGGTTCATTTTGCTCCCCTGTGTTGAGGTCAGTGCTGCAGCCCGGGCAGTGGGATTCGGGAAAAAAGCTGCCATGGTTCATACATCCTGGAGCACTCTCTTGTACCTGGTGCATTTGAGGGTCCAGGTACTTTACAAGAGGACAAAGGCCGCCCACTGTGATTTAGGCTCATAACACTATTACATAAGCCTCCGACTGATGCAGGGTGCGGATACAATGCTGCCAATGCTTCCCCATGATAATGCTGCTGAAGATGCAGTTGCTGTATTTGGACCAGTCAGAGTGGGGTTGGGGGGTGGTGGTGCCCCCAGTATGATCATCCTACTGTGCTGTGCTCTGCATAATTAGAGCAGGCAGCTAGGCTGGGTACAGAGGAACTGGGAGAATTAATCCTCTAATCCTCTGAAAGGTTAATGAGGATATTGGGAGTCTGTGTGAAAGAACTCAGCTTCATCAGGTTCTACAAGCAGACAGGACCTCATTGACTCCCGCTTTCAGTAGATGAGAGCTGGCTGCAGCAGACAATCATGGACTATAGACTTGTCATTTGTCATGATGCTAGTATTTGGTTTACATTTTGGTGGCAAACTTCAGACTCCACTGGTTTGGTTTGTATTTACTTTTGTTGGCTGTTAACAAATGCTCATGTCTGGAATTGTTGACTTTCCTGTATGTGATGGCCCCTTACTCTACAATGACAAGATGTGGGTCTACGCTGTGCATATGGTAACAGAGTGTCAGTGATGCAGAGAAAATATTTTGACAGGACGTAACTACAGACAGGTAAAATGTGTGGCCTAGTAATTAAACAGTGACAAGGGTGAGAGAATGGGTTGTATGTGCGAGAGAGTATCAGCCATGTACCACGAGCGGTAAAGTTTTGCATTTGCTGTTCCATGATGTGCCATTATGCTACTACTGAGGGACAACAGCAGATTACAAATGCTTTTTCCAGTGGACAGTGGACATTTAAAGATGGCACAGATGCAAGGAATACAAGTCTTTCAGCGTATTTCTAGTGAGTGAAAAGTTGATCTGTGAATAGGGCATGATAAGATGGGGATAGAATCGGATGTGAGGCATGCCGTACAGGATATGTACATCATTAATGAGGCGAGTTTGTTAAGATACCTTGCTGGGCCGCACAGTAAGAATCCCCCAAATAGCTTAATACAATGGGCACTTAGTCCAAAAAAATATTCAGCTCAAATCAGATCTTTTTTGATGTAATAGCTTTTCCAGGTGACACATTATCAAATGCCTTTTAGTAAACCAAATAACCTAAACCTACTGGTTTCTCTTTATCCATCTTGCTTGTTACATCTTCAGGAACTTAAATTTGTTAAAAATGACTAGCTTTCCATAAAACAATGGTGCCATTGATGGTGTTATGATTGTCTAAATGTTTTGCTCCTATTTTCTTCGTAATGAATTCCAGCATTTTTCATCTCATAGATGTTAATCTAACTGGCCATAGTTTCTTCCTTTCTATCTCCTTCCTTGCAAAGTCCAAAGATGTGCAGGTTAGGTGGATTGCCTATGTTATATTGCCGTAGTGTCCAGGGAAGTGTAGATTAGTTGGATTAGCCATGGGAAATGCAGGGATACAGGGATAGAGTAGTGAGGTGGGTCTGGGCGGGATGCTCTTCAGAGGGTTAGTGTGAACTCGATAGGTTGAATAGCCTGCTTCCACACTGGAAGAATTCTATGATTCTATGAAATATTACATTTGCAGTTTTGTAATCTGTTGTGTTCTTTCTAGAATCTAGAAAATTTTGGAAGATTGAAACTCATGCATCCACTATTTATGCAGCTATTTAGTTTAGGTCCCTAGGATGCAGCTCACTGGGGCCAAGGATCTTGTCAGCTTTTAGCCCCATTATTTTTCCTAGTATTTTTTCTCTAATGGTAATTTTTATAATAAATTCCTTCCTTTTGTATTTTATGTATTGTAAATATGCAGAGACAATAGAGCAGTTTCTATATGGGTAAGAGCGTTGTTAAATGTTTTTGAACTATTCATGCTCTCTTGCTTCCAGCCACATACCTAGAGTGGATTTCTTTTTCACAGTAACAATACCAAGTCTTAACTAATCATACAGAATGAGCAGTCAATAACCAACAGTCACACATAATCAAACACCAATCTTTTAAATGCTATGAGCTGAATTTTCCTTTTGCTTTGGCAAAGTGTTTATTTTGGTCAGATTCAAATGGGCAGTCCACAATGGCACATGTTAGCTTTTCCTCATGCAATCATCCACTCTTCCGGCTCATTCATTATGAAACTGGATCTTTGATACCTAATTCATTCAATCAAAATGCAAAGAGAGAAGTGGAGGTGCTGTCCAATGCTGGGAGTTTACAACATTCAGACTACTGGCGGCATGTTTAAACTCCAGTTCCATAGCACTTCAGGCACTGCTTGCCAGGAACTGCCCTGAACTCTGTTGTCCTGCATCCTTATCCTTAACAAAGTAACACAGAAACACAAGTTAGTATCTTACTCTGAAAAAAGAAACCTGAAGGTGTTGATGGATGGGTGGTTGAAAGAAGGACAATGCTTTTTCTTTCTAGACTGCCAAAAGAGGCTACATCACCAGACATAACTGGATTGGAAAGAGATTTCAGCCTGGGTCAGTGCAATGTCACAGGTTAAAAAAAATACATTGCCGGGCATTTCTTTTAACTCACAACAATATCTGGCATCGAGAGTTGCAGCTAAGCTGAACATCGGTGGAGTGAAAGGCATTTTGGTTGGTGAATTTTGCAGATTGGTGATATGGTATCCTCAAAGTAACTTGGGAGCAATTTTAAGTGCCAGCATCTGAGAGGAGCCCACAATTTTGGAGATTCTTACTCCTAGAGCCATTTAACTCTCCTCATTTCAGGGGATGCATCAGTAATATCCTGAATCCAGCTGTGCGAAGAAAATTGGGAAAAGCAACAAAGGCCCCAATTGCTCCTTGAAATGAGTAACTGGCATAAAACTACAGGACAAATTTAACTTCAAAGGGCACTGGGATGGAAAACCCACCTATTCCTTCTGAGCATAAGGTCTGGTCCAGCAGAAGAGGTAATTTGGTCATGATGACCTATGATGCCTGAGACTCCAGCTGCACTCATTCTCTGAGAGCTGTAGGTAATGACAGTGAGGCTGATAGATTCAAGGCATGATCATTCTCTTCCCTCTCCTTGGGGAATCTTCACCTGCTGTGATTTTCCCACTGAACAGCCATGAATGTCACTGTCCTTGCTGAGCTTGGTGATGATGTTGCAATTCTTGTCTTGTTTGATGCTGTCCTCACATATTTACCAAAGTGACAACAAATGCTGTAAGCGCAGGCTCCATCTCAGTGTGTAAGCCAATAATCTGTGGGGTATGTTGGAAAGAGAATAATCTATCAGTAATGGTGTTCCTGATTTTTCACACCAATCACAAATGAAGCAACATGCTGTGTCGTTTCACAGTATGGCATAGAGGCTTTAGAAGAAGGTCAATGTCATGCCTCAATATGGAACTCTAAGATTTGTAAGCTTATCCAGGTTCCTGTTGCAGATCCAAAGTACAAATGCTATACTGGGGGGGGGGTGAAATTTAAAAACATCAACTATAATAGCACCCCTTCTCAAAGCCTCCTTAGAACATCATGGACAAGTCATTGCACACTTACAGTTGGTTGTTAGGATGTGGCAGCTCTGAAGCATTGTCTTCCAGTGTCAGGTATGAAAAGTGCTGCAAAATTGACAAACCCACGCGCAACTTTGAAGTTTGCTTTGCATATTGTACATGACAGAGACAAACTCATGCAAAATGTCATGTTCACGACTTGATACTATAATTTTTAATGTAAATTGTTGCCAAAAACATGACCTTTCAAATAAATTCAATTTGATGGCAGTTCAATGACTTTGCAGAATCAGTGGATCCATGATTAATATAAATGGCCCCAACAGGGCCTCCCATGAAAATTATACACTATCCTGAAGAGAAAATCTGTAACTTATTCCACTCATTCTGCATGCAGTGACAACCATTTAGAATCATTATTGCTCAGTTTGCTGTAAAGCTGACAAGATTTCAGGTTTGTATACTCATGAGTGACTTGGAAGTCAACCTGAAACAAATGATGATCACCAGATCCTTCATGGTCTCTTTGTGGTAATGACTGTGCATCCTGACAACCTTGCAGCCACCTCCCATTTCTGCGAAGCCCCCTTCCATTACTGTTACTGTTCCAAATTTACTTCCTGTGTTATGGCTCTGTGAGTTGGCGTGCTGTTGTTGGTAATACATTCTCCTCATGTTGAAGTAAAAGTGATTGTGCTTTGTGAGAACCTCCATCACTCAGGTTCCAGTTTCTTCCTCTGTTCCACATGATTTCACCCTTCTATCTCTTGTTGCCTATTTCACTGTTATCATTCCCTCAGTCGTCCAATCAAATTAATCCCAAACCCAGACTAGACCTTCCCACTTTCCTCAGGATTGGATAGACTGCTCCCAATAAGCTCCTTTCCATTGATACCCAAAATCACAGAACTGATTGTGTCCAATCCATCAAACTGATTTAGGAGGACAACTCCAACTGAGATCAACCCAGACCTTAAATCAGTGTCTCCACAGAACTCTGACTGATGTATCTGTGATCCCAGACACGTTGCATTTGACGTACAAGGCTGACTTTGACCCAATTCCAAACTGCAGAATGCTGATACTGGTAGTGTGGTTGGACCATGTACTTGGCTGATTGACTGAGAACAAATTCCCTGGTCTGGGATTGGACGAGCTCCTTGACTGAACGTGGCAGTACCCCCTAACTGATTATGGCCGCCCATCAATTCACTGACGACTGAACTTCTTTAACTTTCAGAGATAGCCATTTGGTTGAAGCACATCAATGTGTTTGCTGTGTAAGCAGCCAGCACATACGGCAAATATGACATTGATGTAGCCCGATGCCATACAGTAGCATGTCTGTCCCTTAGCTTTTGAGTGCTCTGAACCATAACAAGCTGCCTGCCTCTCCCTCTGTGCTAGAAAAAATGAAAGCCATAGAAGTTGGAGGCCTCTATGTAAGTGCAAAGTCAATGAATGTAAAGGAAGTAAGTTAAGATCCATAAGATATATTTTATACAGATGTGTGTCCCTGCGGTCAAAGCAACCTGGCAGGAGCATTCAAGACATATGTGCTCATGATTGAAATTCTGAAGGGCTGAAGTCATGTGTGAGTAGGTCAGAAAGCAGCAATGATGATGTGTTAAGGCTGGAGGTTTAACAAAGGATGGAAAAGGACAATGTCTACAGAACATAGAGAGAAATAATGCCAACAGTAAAACTAGATGAAGGAGATGCAAGTGACGAGTTGTTGTTGCCATGTAACCACTTTGACGTTCATGTCAGTAATTACGCCATGTAATTTCTCTAGGAAGGAAATGAGAATTGGGAGCTGTGTACAATTGAGGTGAGATTAGTTAACAGTGAGATGTAAATGAGTGGAAAAAAAAGTAGTCACTGCTCATTAGCAATATTCAGAATTTGCCATTTAAACCCTAAGGGGAAAATCAGAAATATTTTTCTCAATGTGGGAATTTCAATATTTTCAATCTCACACAGTATTCTTCCAACTTTCTCACCATTGCACTCACTGCTTACACCAGCAGAATGTCCTCCCTTTACCTTTCCCTCATGCAAAACTAAAGATTTTATTTTACATTAATAAATATATGTACAATGAGTCTTTTTTTAAGAGTTCATCTTGTTCATATTCTGTGGCACAATGTTAGTGTCCCTAACTCAGTCAGGAGGGATGGGTTCAAGCCTCAACTGCTCCAAAGGTGTTTAATAACATCTTTGAAGAGGTTGACTATGAAATATCTATACATAGTATTTGAGATATGAAGCTCCCTGTTGTTGATGCTGAGATCTATGAGCTTGAGGTTGTGACTATGCATGATCAGCTAACTGGCTGCATTTTATCCATTATGATTAAATTGTGTGTAACATATACAGTACCTAAGAATCTTCACATTACCTGTCTTAATACATTTTGAAACATACATCACATTCATTGATATAATCTGGATATCACTGCCAAGAAAATGGTGAAAGTCAATCCATTAAACATTTTGAAAAGGAAATTGGATGGTAAAGTAAAACTTTCAGGGCTTTGGAACTAATTGGAATCTTTAAAAGCCAGTGCAGATATGATGGACAGAATAGCTCCTTCTCAAAGATAGTAAGAACTGCTGATGCTGGACCCAGAGATAAAACAGTGCGGAGTTGGAAAACACTCTTTTCTGTCAAATCATTCACACCCGCAAGTTAGTCAACTACTAAGGAGCCAATCACATTGTTGTTGGCAGGCAGAAGGCCTGTGTCATCAATAACTAGCCATTGTTCCAGAGATTAATCAGTCACATATTGTCAGATATGGCTTTGTTCATACATACACTTGGCTCCAGCTCATCTGCAAACTGGGCTTCCATTGCTGCTTAAACAAGCAACTGTTTAAATGTTGCTATTCACAATGTGACTGGTTACTTGCTTTTCAAACGTACAGCAGTTCTTCAACAATCCATGGTTTTTAAAATAGATCTTTTCTCATTTCAGTCCACTGACAAAAATACAGAAAAATAAAACAATATGGTCTTTAAGCCATTGAGAGACATGTACAAGTGTTCACAAGTGTAAATGCATGCTAGATCTTCTAACCGTCCACTAGAGTATTTGTGTTAAATTTCTGACATCCGGTATTACTCATAATCAATCGTTAATTTGCTTGCTTCAAACTATTGTGAGAAAATAGCTCCTATTGCATGTCCAGCAGCATCTGTTTTGACATAAGTTTCCACAAAGACTGGTGGAGATGCTATCTTTGTCTTTAACCTGTCAAATGCTATTTACTAAACAATTCCCCTTATCGATTATGTCTCCTTCTGTAGTGATTTTTGAAAAGGCACCATGCTTTCCTCATACTTAGGAACAAATTTGTGATGAAGGTTGGTAGTACTAAGGAGTGATGCCTACTCTTTCACATCAGACAGGGTTACACGTGCATGAATGGCTTTAACATAGTTGTGTGTACACTTTACTCCAGCTGCTGTCATGCTATACTCTTGGAAGTCAATCTCACGTACTGCAAATGGACAATTCTCCAATTGAGCATCAAATTATGCTGTACAATTTGAGTGAACACTTGATAGTTGTTGATCATGTTCTGCTTTGTCCTTTCCATGGACAACTAAGTCGTCAAGGAAATCTGACTGTGCCCTCAAAGTCTAACAAAACGTGATGGAACAATCTTCTGGAATGCATTAGCTAATGAACTTAGTCCATAGAGAAATTCTGTGGTACTGAAACACATGTTCGTGAATAAGAAAATCTGTTAGATATCACCTTGCTCCGCTAGTGTTGTTTCCCACCACTAGTAGAGCAAGGTGATATCTAACAGATTTTCTAGGCTTGAAGAATCATATGCTGTGAGTATTCAATGTTGAACAGACTCATGAAATCAAATCACCAAATGAACACTCCTTCCTTTTGACCTTTCATTTTCTGGGTATTGCTGACCCAGTTTGTTTTATCATTAAGAGATGTGAACATAGTCCTAGTGATCTATGCATCTCAATTTTGCTTTTTGGAGCTGTGAGTAATTCATTTCAGTTTTCATTAACAGGCCATTTAAATTGTTTTGTGGCCATGCGCAGGCAGTAATTTGTGGGGTCTTTGCTGCACTATGTGCGTAAATATTCAGGAGACGACACTCAGCTGCATTGGAACATTGCTCATAAGTCCTTACGCTACCAGGGTCACATCTTGAGTACTACTTAGATTCAGAAGCTTTATATTAAACAGGGTTGGGGAAATACGGAGGAAGATAAAGAATAAAGTAATACCCTGTGTTGCGTACTGAAAGGGGGCCAGTTTACTCTGTATACCTTAAAAATTTAGGGTTAATGATAGATTTCTACACCTCACCCATTCTGGGTTCTAATACTGCCATTCAGTAAATGAATCCCCCCAGGTGGCCAACAATGCATTCTGATGCCAGAGATATGGAATCTCTTATCATTGGATGTCACCAATCCTTAAAGGCCCCATCTGGGTCCCTGAGTTAAGGCCTGCATCTCATGTATCCAGATTATAACTTAATTTGTGATTCTTGTGGTCCACTCTCACTGGAATTACAGAGGGAGTGAGCCAAAAAGGGCTAAAAATATTCAGACCCATATTCCGAGCTCACTCAAGAAAAGCCATACAAATAAAGTAATGGGCTCGCTGCAAAAATTAGCGCCCACAGGCAGGGACAGCGATAACGGTCAAGGAGATAAAAACAGATAGGAAAAACATTTCAACAAAAACCAGAAAAAGAACTGTCGTCCAAAATGGGAAATCGTATTGAAAAAAAATTGCATGAAAATGATTTTTCTGACTTTGCTGACAGTAAGGAACAAAAGGGAATGTGATCCACAGAAGCAGGGCACACCAGGCCTGATGTTATTTTCACTTGTTAATAAACATCTTAATACATGACCTTACACAATGTAATCATTTCCATTGAATTACCTTGCATGATAACATTGAGTTTTATGTTGCTCTGAGCTTAATTGTTCCCAAGCCACGGATTTGAATCTGAGGAGTTATTGCACAAAAGGTAGATGTTGTCTCTTACCATGTTTGACTTCAACAAATATCGTGCCAAGTTCATTGCGCTGCATATATTGAGACTTGGTGCCGAGGTGTCACTTTATGTTTCAGCAATAGAAATGTTAACAGTTTCAAACTAAATTCCAGTAGATGGCAGTCTCGCAGAATTTAAGTGACGTGCTTTCACTTTGCATGTGATTTTGCTTCTTTTTATCAAGTACAATAATCTGTAAGTTATTTGCCAATTAAAAACTAGTTACAATTAAACTTTTGGAACCAATTTATCCAACCATCAGGGAGCCATGTGAATTTAATTTTACCCAATTACCTAATCTATACAAACCACATATTTTTAGTCGTCTATCGTTGAGAATTGAAATAAAGTGGAAATGCCAGAAGATATTGCAGTTTGTTTTAAATTCTTGCTAAGTAGTGTATTTAGTTTAGTTGATATTTCAATATTTCTCCACACTTAAATTATTAAATGCTAAAGTAGAAAACTCCCCACCCAGCAAAACTTAATATTCATTACAATGTTTCAAATACTTGACAAAAATTGTGCTATTTATTTAGTTGCTAGGTAAGCGGTATTTCTCAGGAGTCCTAATAGTAGAGGAAATAAAAGGGAGAACCCATTCATGTAACAGCTATGGGAATAATGCAATTCACTTGGTCATTTGCCCAACAGCTTTGCGCATACGATGTAATGGTCCCCTCATTGACCTAACACCTCCTGAGTGAAAAGTCACTCCCTTCCAAATATTGGAATTTTTTGTTTCTTTTGTCCAGAGAAATAAAAGACCTTGATTAATAAACTCTGTTTTTCCAACTAACTGCTATAAATTATTACTCACTATCAGATTCAACTGTGTGATCTTTGTCAGATGAGAGAAGCAGCACGTATGGACCAGTATGAAAGGAAGTTTCTGTAAATTTAACCCACTTTAATTAAGATAGTAGATAACATTGCAAGAAAAGTCTTAGTTACACACCAAATATTATACAACAATTTGCTGAAGAAAACATTATAGTCACTGCTACTTTGGTGATAATATAAATATTATAAATTAATAATAAAGAAGTTATTTATTTGCATACAATCACTGTGTCTTAGAAAGAATTATGTCCTTAATATATTATTGAATACTCTTTACAACGTTTTCATTCATTTAATAAAGGAAACTAATTGGCTTTAGGGAATGTTTGAAATATAGCAATGAAAGACATATGCAGCTTTGTCGATTTTCAAAATTATAACACTGACACGTAGTTGGAACAAAAACTGGGGATATTCAGAACATCAATACTATAAAATTACATTTTAGAAGTAATAACTTTGGTTTACTTAACTTTTTTTTCATGAGTTGAGAGCATTTATTGCTCATCGCTACTTGTCCTTGAGGAAGTGGTATTGAAGAAATTCCAGTACATTGCTCATTGACAGTGAAGGAACAGCAGCACAGTTCCAATTTAAGATGGTGCTTGAATTGAAAAGTTACTTGTATTAAATAAATTGAAAATACAGTAAGATAATCCAACAATTCAATTCACCATTGTCTTGGAAACTATCCTGAAAGAAATATGTTGTGGGTTATTACAAATGTCAGGCACTCTTAACAATATTAAGACAAAGTGGTTTTAATGCATCCTTGATAAAGTAATTTGCTGACCAACATCGATTTGCCGATTGTTAGCACGTTAATCCAAAACTCATCAAACTACAGCTGAATTTTAATATTGTGAAGTAATGTCATTCCCGAAACATCTGAAATTAATTTACCAATTTCTTTCTTTTAAAGAATCATGTCAGCAATGCAATGGGTGAAACATATGTTCCTGTTTAATATTAAAATTAACATTGTGTTTTATTTGATGGTTATGCAAAGCTGTTTCCATTTTGTAGTGAGAAAACATGCCAGCCAGGGAACAATAAAAAGGGAAAACTGTAAATATTGGAAATTTGAAACTAATCTCCAAAAATGTTGGAAATACACAGTAGATCAGACATCATATGTAAAACAAAAAAGAATGGTCTTTTTTGTTTTGGATGTAACTTTGTTTTGGATGTAACTCTCCTTAGATTGAAGACCAAGAGATAAAGGGGAGAAATTGGCCTCCAACATATTTGGATTTTGTTTTGGGAAGTAGTATAAAATTAGATTGGGAGTGCAATTTCTGAGTGTAATCTGAAATGTCCAATCTTGCCAGGAAGATGCACCAGTTACCAAACAAGAAGTCACTGAATTTCAGATGTCCAGGGTTCAACCTGCACAAGAGTTAATCAACTTGAAAGGGTTACTGAAGATCCTCAGGCCCATTTCACGAAATTGGTAACCAATTAGTTGCAGGGTGTGCTGCTCATGCCTGCTTAGGTTTCCCAGGTATGCAGTTATTACTTCTGACTTCACAACAATACTGTGGGTTGTTAGCTTCTCTAATGTCACACTCTTGCCTTGGAACTTAGTGCATCAAAGTCAAACATATTTCCAAGGTTCCTCTTCAGGTTTATGCAATGAACCCTATCATAGAATTCCAAGCAAGCCTCAGAATAATGTATTTAGGTTTTGGTCCAGTTACAAGACACATTTCACGTGGTTCCCAGCAATAAACACATTTTTTGAGAAAGCATATATTTTAAATGGAGAACATAAAGGGCTAAGTGGGAGATATCAAGGTCACAGAAAGGGAGTTAATGTGTTAAAGAACTTGCAATTTGAAAATCTGTGTGGTATAATGGATCAATAAAAGAAGGGAAAAACATTTTTTTTAAAAAGACCAGTTGAAGAGACAGTGGAAAAGAAACAAAAACAGATGATGAAAGTTGATGTCAGTTTATGTTTAACTCCAGTGAGCGTCACACAGCATTCAAACAATGGTTCATTGATCCAATTTGAAAAGGCGCATGCTGTTATCTTTGCTCTTAAAACATTGAGAACTTTTCAGTTGGAAAGTGAAACTCTGTGCATGTGTGTAAATAATCATATGCGTAATTATTTTCTTGGTCCAGCTTTTCTTTGCATCTATGAATTGTGCACATCAACTATTAGTTCCAGACTGGTCGTGAAACATTGCCACCAAGTTAATGTGAAGGCAGACTTGGGCCAAATTTTCTTAATCTCATCTGGAAGTTGCACCAGTTGACAAACTGGAAGTCACTGGGAGTGACACGGACTACCACTCTATTCCTTCCTTTTTACAAAAGGATGAAGCTCTGCATATCTGTGAGGAGATTCCACTAAGGGTTCATTCAGAAATATGGAGCCGTACTTCCATCCAGACTGCTTCCTTATAATGCAGAACTATCTGGCTAAGTCAAACCATGGCCACTGTTTACAGTATTCAGCTACCGTATTCTGAAAATGTAAGGTCCAGACAGCCATTTTGATGGAGGCTTACAGTATACTGACTCTCCCAACCTTGCAAAAATGTGGCTCTGAAAGCTTTGATTTAATAGATCTTACGTGTTAGAACACGTCAACAGAAAGCACATAATGTAAGCGTAATGTTAGGATGCTGGGTTTGTAAGGGATAAAGTGCCAGATGCCAGTAGAGTAGGGGGTAGTGTGCCCGGGGGACAGGATGCCAGATGTGCAGGGGTTTGAGTGCCAAGTAAGTATGGTTGGGGGTGGATATGGTGCCATGTCTCCAGGTAATAAGGTAGCAGTAGAATAGGGCACTGGTTGGATAGGGGCAGAGTGCCATGTCAGTAAGATGTGAAGTGCAATGGGTGTGTGGTGTCAGTATGCAAGGTGACAAGGGAGCGAGGTATGTGATACTGTGTTTGGGTGGGTTGGGATGAATGAGAAAAATTGGTCCAGTGATGCATGGGACAGTGGGTGTTGGGACAGGCAGTGGGGATGAGTGTAAGTGTTCAGGTCCAGCATTGGGGAAATTGGGAAGCATGTTCAGCAGCTGATGAAAGGAGGCTGAGTATAGAATGGGAAAGGAGGTACTACAGGGTCTGGGGGTATAAGTGGTCTAGCAAAGATGTATTTGGGAATGTGTGAGATAAGTATGGGGTCAGTTGAATAGTTAATCAGGAATTATTCTATGTATTTAATAGTCCAACTTTTCATCAGTAACTATTTTATTTAGTTTCATAAGAACCTTCAGAATTTTTGTACTTAAATGGCAACTTTCAGATGGGTTCAAGTGCAGAGGAATTGCCCAGGTGAATGTTCAATTTCCCAAGTAATTCCTTTGGAGCCTTCTACATTGGGAATTCTGCAAGGTGTGCAACTCCCATCCTCACTGGAATAATGACTGTCAGACAAGCAGAACATCTCGGCCATGTTCTTTTTCAATAGTTGATGGGATGTAGGCATCTATCTCCATTTGCTGAGGGGTCAATTTTCAGTCAACTACACTGCTGTGGGTTTGGAGTCACATGTAGGCCAGACTAGGTAATGATGGCAAATCTCCTTCCTTGAAGGACATTAGTGAACCAAATGGATCTTTCCTGTATGGTAACCAATTATGGTTACATGGACACCATTCAACTAGCTTTTCATTCCAGATTATTTTTTCCTTGGCATTCAAATTTCATCACCTACAATGGTGGTGTTTGATTCAATGTCCAGAGCATTATCCTGGAGTTCTGGATTAGTAGTCCAGTGATATTACCATTATTCCACCTTCCCAGAATTTATTATACTTGTGAATACATATCTTAGTATTTTTCATTAAGGTTAAGATAGAAAATATTTTTGAGTAGTAACATAATACTTTGTGTGAATGCTAATAAAATGATTGTTATTGGTGTAACTGATTTATGCTTGCAAATTTCCCAAAATCCTAGAATTCAGACGAGGGTAACAAAATACATCATTTTGCTTATAAACACTAAATACAACTTTACTAAGATATTTAGCTTCCATATAAAAATGCACTATTAAACATCTTGACTAAAACCATTCTTGCAGTCTTCCAAGGAATGCTTTATTACTGAACTAAAATCAATATTATAAAATTAATTTAGTTTATTCATTGACTTAGAAATGTATGATAATACATATTTCTAATGTTAAAATAAACAATAATCTTCACAGAGATCTACATACATTTGTACTTTTGATATAGATAAATGAGTTAAGAAATAACTGTACACAGTTTTCATAGTCAATAGAAAAGGTTCGATTGATTTACATGTCTAACAAAACAAAATATGACTTTAAAAAATGAGAAATATAATGGACATTACAGAGAATTAGTCTCAGTAAAATATCAATAAGGCTAGATAGCTCTTTCAAATAATTAGATTGCTTTTAGATTTGTAAATTGCCTTTTATTGTTCTTAAAATATATTTTTGTATTTATCAAACTATATTAGCAACTTTACAAGCATTATTACAGTATACTGACTCTCCCAACCTTGCAAAAATGTGGCTCTGAAAGCTTTGATTTAATAGATCTTACGTGTTAGAACACAAATTCATTATGACCATAAGCTATCATGCACTAATGTTCACTATGGTCAATCACATGTCTTCACAATAATTATTTTCAAAAGTCTCACAACGTTCACAATGTTTCATATATTTCTGTAATCAAAAACTTTTTTTTCTGATAACAGCATATGAATCATACCATAATTCTGCAAACATTATCCAGCAGTGCATGGAAACATTGACATGCCTCAGTTGAGGCAGAATTACCCCCAAAAATCCATAAAGAAAACATTATAAATACTGAAACTACATTATCCCTCTTGCAGTATATAGGTTAAGTTTCAGATAATAAATTATTAGCTCTCCATGTATTTCCATATTGGGTCAATATTTTGAAACTTTGATATCTTAACCAAGCAGATTTAGAGCAAAATTCTCAAAAAAGTTTCTTAATACTTTATTGTGCCAAAATGTAGCTTTTTTTAAAACAGAAATCATTCAAAGACAGAAAATATAAAACAGAAAATGAAATATATCACATGCAATATTTCTGATTAAGAATTAAATGGTGGTATTGTGTGACTTCGCTGGAAAGCAAACAGTGCTAGTTTAAAATGTTCTTGTGTGCTGAATTCCATCACAGAATCCAGGTCCGCGTTCCCATGGAAACGAACATACACCGTGAAGAATGAATGTCCCAGGCCTCTCAGACTGTTGAATGTCTTCTGACATCATAAAATCAGCTTTTTAATTAGTCATGAGTGGCATAATGATCTAGAAACATAACATGTACCAAATTGCAAGTTAAAGAATATTGCTGTGTCTCAAAGTTCAGATTATGTTTATGATCTACTTGAACTTTCCCCTTAATGGTTTATAACATCATCTGAACACCTTGATTAGTTGGCAGTCTGGTAACTCACTCAAAAGGCTACCATTTACTTGTAATTATATTGTGAAAAATCTATGGTCCCTTGTTGATGTTGAATTGTTAACTATTGCCTTTAAATCTCATTTTTCTCAAAACACTTTACACATACTAAACATGGGTTTATTTTCTTTAAAAGATTGCTTGGTCTCTGTTCAATCCATAGAGCTGCTTGATGAAAATACAATTTACAAATAAACAACACCAAAATGGCACTCTTTAGTTTTGAAATATTGTCATTTATATTGTGGCAAAAGTGAATAAAAATAAGGAAAAGCCCACCTTGGACATTTAGGTCACTCAAAACGTCCAACAATTTTAATTTTAAAACGACTAAATAGATGTGATAGTGATCTGGTTACAGATTTATTCGGCTCGATGTTATTATAGAATCGATGCGTCAAAGATGAAGTAGATACAAATTTTGAGTGGATACTTGTTAACAGTATCATCTGTTGCATCTCTTTAGCCGTGTTGCAATCTTTGCTCCGCGCCTCGACGTGTTCACTTGAATGACAGACATATGTGAGTGTTGAAGTTTAGTGAAGCCGGTTGTTCCTCTCCCTTGTGGGAATGGCTGCCACATTTGAACTGAACTCCAGGGTCACCTGGTACGTGCCCTTTCACATCGTGACCCGCTTTCCAATAGTTCACTTAGCAGGGGAATTCAACAGTGTTGGCAAAAGACAGTTACTTCAGGAAGTCGCGCACAGTTTCAGTCAACATTCTCTCAAATTCTGACACTTACTTAAATGCTTAACCTTCAACACTTGTGAAGTTGACATAACATTTTCATCCTTCTTTTAAATTAGGGGAGGCTGACTCCATTCTTTCATTCTCTCCCCTTCCTTAGTGCTGGGGTGAGGGAGGGAGGTGGAAATACCTGTGTCTTAAGAGTCTATAGAACCCCACTCGTCTCAGGTTTGATGCTGAGAGTTGCTCGACCTTCCCCTGAACATTTTTTTACGGACAAAGACATGTCGCACCGACTATGCCCCACATGTCCCGCCTCCCTGGGCAGCACAGACCGCGCTTGCGTCGGAGCGAGTTTTGCACTGGGCACGCGACCCCAATTTGAGTTGGAGACAGAAATTGACAAGATTCTCCCTGTAACTAACCAAAGTAGCCCAGGATTCACAGCACATAAATAAACACAACATGACGGGTAAATAGTTCCGACTATGACTTTAGAGGACATTCTGTCTAGTGTCTAATTGTCCATGAAAAAAAGGTAAGCGATATTCTAGATTTCACACTGCCTTGACATGCCATAACAGCCTCAGTTATAGGTTATAGGCAGACACGCTCTCATGGTTCAGTATTTTAATGACCCTTTTTCTGTTATTTGTTACAACTCACAGATAGTTCGCAAATATTCTACCAACACGCCATACAATCTTTCTCTCTTCTGTACACAATGCTCTGAAAATTCTCTATCAAGTAAGCAATTGGGTTTATATGTTTCTCGTTCTAAAATTTGTGTGCGTGAAATATATATCCATAATATTAAAATTAAAAGCAAGAAGCGTTTTCAACTTCGAAACTTCCATGTAATTTACGCTTCATTTAATAACATTTAGTCCCATCATCATTCGGGCTGTTTTTACTTTCATTCACGCCATGCAGATCAAACTCGACTCAAAAAAAAATTCCTTTGCGTGCCTTTGTATCTCTGTTATTTTTATCGCGTGGTACACGGCAAAAAGAAAATGCTATTAAAAGTTCACAACAAATCGATTTTACTTGTATATTCCCCCCCATCGAAATAGACGTGTCTTCACGAAATGAAGGTGTGCGGTCATTCGGTTTTAAGACTGAAACTCGTCTCGTTCTTATAGATATGAACATAACAAGGTGGGATACTTGAAGTGTTATTAGATTAGGCATGAATCAGCCGTAAAAGAAAACAGCAAGAAATTGATCGATGTGTCAGGAATATCGTTGATTTATTCAAGGTGGTCATTTCCTTCATAGCGCACGCGATGTGCAATAGAGTCAGATTGATGTTAATTTTTTTTATATAAGAAAAGCCGAAAAAATCGAACATCACCAATCTGGAAACTCAGGTATGTTAATCTGGAAATCATTAATTCCACAGTGTTCTATCCTGCTGTTAATCAATAATCAGAAAGTGGTCACTTTCAAACCATTTGGTTACGTTGTTTCTTTGAAATTTTGAAATATAGTTTTATTTATAAGTGCGATCATTTTTGTTTATGTGTCTACCCGTGAAACAATACTGCTGCTCGCAAAGAAATTATTGAGTAGCATTATATTTTTACCAAAAAGTCACTTCTTTAGAAGATTAACGAAAGTGTGTAATTTGTATGACGTTTTCAGAATGAAAAGGTATTGTTTAAGTTTTAAGCTTTTTCAGTAGTTATCCTGGTTATACGCTCAGGTTCCTTTAGGTGGCGCACTGTCACCGTAAAACGAAGGTTACATTTTATTTGATCATTGTCCAAAAGCGTTCGTAACAATCTTTGATTGCAAAGTTAGCACATCTCATTATCCATTGATACCATCTGTGTTAGAACACTAATTCTAAATAAAAGAAAATGTGTGCCTGTCAAAAAGACAAGACAACTGTTAAAACGCATATTAAATATATTTACAATTCATGTTTCTATCATTCAATTTCCCACAGCAGATACCTCTTCAAATTAATTTTGTTGGCAAATTTATTTGAATCAAACTTTTGTTCAGACTTGCAGGTGTCATCTCCTGCAAATTATTTGCACGCGTACATGTCCTAGAATCTGATACAGTATTAAACTTTATTCTTGCGCCTTATACGTAAATTAAGCTGCTGAATAATTTGAAAGAGTTCAAGGGCACTACCTTTTTGGCAGATTCGAGTATGCGGGGATATCTCGGGGTAGTTTAGCAAATTTCTCTCAGTTGGACCAGTATAAGTATCTGAAAACAAATTTGGAAATTTTGTTGACTAAGCGTAATAACGTGGAAGCCCGAAGTGCCTCCTTTTATTTTCCACTCCTTGTTTTATTAGGACAAACTGCATATTAATTGACTGGAAGCAATCTATGTTCTTGCATTGCCCCCCAGCTACGCTTTCGGCAGCCACAACCGCCCAGCTTTCTCTCTTCATTACGATCTGTTGAATAAATGCAAATTGCGGCGTGGCATTACAAAAAGTAAATTGGCAACAGCTTTCCAATCAATAGTTCTATTAGTATGAAAATATACCAAATTTTAATGGAAGTGGTTCCTCCTATGCACTGTGCTGCTGCATCGAGTAGGAGACGCGCGATGAGTAGAGTCTGTTAAAGTCATCGTTTTAGATGGGACTGTATCTTTGAATATTTATATTAATGCTTTTTGAAAGTATATTACGTGAAACATGAAAGGTAACACTGACATTTATTATTGATACATGCAAGTCAATTCTGTTGTTTGCTACATTAGAATGTTCAATGATGCAAATTTGCAAATAACATATGTATTTGGAGAGTTTATAAGTAATCGGATTTAAATCCGCGTTTTGCAGTTGGAGTACAACAGGCAACGCTCGCCAATTTCTAAACATTTTCTCCCCGGGTTGCAGTCAATCTCGACTCCATCAGTGAGTGTCTCAGCCTAGGTACGACATCTGGATTCAACATATTAAATATGACATCAATGTCCCATCGCTTTCAAAAAAAGTATCAGAATTAATGAAAACGAAGTGCTTTTCATTAAAACCCATTACAATACTTTAAATAATGCGATCGATCCTTGTCCGTACAATTTCCACCTCTGGTCCTTTTTTTTTCCTTTGGAACGGGGGTTTGAAGATTTGCGCAATGCAGTGAAACTTCCTGAAGCTGGAAAAGGAGACACAAAAGTTGGGACTCCGGGAATGATTTTTGCCGAAGCTTGCGGTTGTGTGCTTTTTGCAAAGTGGGTTTCACTCAGACCATCCGGTTCATGAAGATGGTTCAGGTAGATGCGCTCGCTTTACCAAGTCCTCAGGAAAGTTACAATGTCGGATTGGTTAGGAGATGTGTGCACCTTAAGTGCTTGACTCATGGAGATATTTTCCGAGTGTTCTTTATATTTAGACGCGCGTAAAACAGGCTTGGAGAGCGTTTGAACCTCTTGCGTTTTGTTTTGTAGAAGGTACCAGATCAGAGAGCGGTGTCAAAGCACCTACTTTAGCCCTGAGACAGTGCCGGGGTACATTAGGGATCTTTGCACTTTTACTGACAGACTAAAACTGCAGTTGGCACTGCGTGTCTTCAAACTTCAGCACCATAGCGCTTTGCGATCTATCCTTCGCTATGTCAACATCTAGTTTCTAGAAAGTGTTTAACCTGGCAAAGGGAAAGTGGGGGGTAAAGTTGCAGATTGTAAGTCCTGAATGTAAGTCCTGGCTCCATGCGTTCCCAGACCATTGCGGTGCGCATATTGATCCTGCCGCCGCGGCAATGTTAACACGATGGAAGCGACAGCAAGTGCAAAAGAAACTTTGAGGCACGCAGTTAATTCGTGTCAATCTGCCAACAGAAAGTTGACGGTCTGGATATTATTTGATGAGTGCGCGCTGAGGAGATGAGAAGCCCTATTCACACGGCAGGTAATGTAAGAAAAACATTTGGAAATGTGAATGCGATACTATTAGTCCATGTAAAGGTTTCTTGGTTGGCAGAGCGGGGGTAGGGCGGTGAAATTGGGAGAAAGTTAGTCAAGGAATTTTGTTGTGGATCAGCGAGCTTCTTTCCGCTGTCTCGACGTTGGGTGAGCTATTGAAGGAGTTCAGTTTGATCCCAAAGCCGACTCTCTGGGCCTCCCGAGGCGGCGCTATTTGCCAAATATGCACCTTACAGGTTGCACTGTGAATGTAGGGATTAATGCTTTCCGCTAAATCTCTGCGAGGCGTTGACTGGAGTAGATTTTCCTAAACAAAAAAAAAACACAAAACATGTTCAACCTAGCAGCTAACCAGGATTTTGAATGATCAAAATCAGAGAAATCTCACACATTCCGTAGCTATTTAATCCAGGCACATTTGTGAACTGAGTAATTTTCAGAAAAGTTCTGTCGAAACATCTATTTTGCAACCAAACTAAAGAAAGGAAAACATTTTTAATCGACCACTTGTCATGTGGCCTTTAATATAAATGAATTGTTAGAACGGCTCCTCTTGTCTCATTTTAAAAAATAACTATAGGTTAGTTATTTTATTTTGCCAAGTCGGAAAATAAATTGCGGTCAATTAAAAGTGCATGACCAGATTTGGAAACTCAGTAGACGATTAGTGTGATCCGCAGTCCATGGTGCAGAAATGAGTGGAGTTTGCTACGCTTGCCTTCTCGTTATCACCTCACAGTGCATGTACCAGGCGAGTTTAGATTCGAGCCCTTTGTGTAATCTCTCACTGCAAGTTTTAGACGCGCCGGTCAATTTGTTGCTGTAATTTGAAAACTGCTTTGATTTATGCGCTAAATTGCCATGAGCGCGCGATGCTATTGTATAGTTAAGCGCTCCCTCTTTAAACCCCCCGAAAAAAAAGTCAGAAAGGTATATTGTTTCTCTTAAATGGAACTTGTAAACACCAGCAATTAACTCAGTTCGTGAACATTCAGAAGGCAGCGATTTTTTGTTTGTTTTTGTTCCGAGGGTCATCCAAAGCCACTAGACTTTAGGTACACCGAACAAAGGCAGCCAACTGACCAGGCAACGGCAGCGTGTGTTAAATCGGGGTTGAGGGTTAAGATTTAAAAAAAAAGGCAAAACTGTAGATTTGGTGGAAAGCAGCGGCGATTGTGATTCTAGTGTGTGCTGCGGTATGATGGCGAGGACAGGACAGCTGGCGCAGGGGTCCCGGGGCTGGGCAAGGGCCATCTGACTGACTTTGGATTGACATCTGGGAGACCACTGGTGTGTGGCACGCGAATCGCTTGATGTCGCTATTTATATGCAAATTCTGTGTATCATTCAACCCTCACCGTAAATTTACAAAAGGAACACTTCACATAATAAGGAGGATCGTTACTTCGGAAGGTCTGTGACTGGACCATGCAAATCGGATTCAATCCCGCAAGCTTCTGTGGCTCTCTTCCTTTGTCCAACATCGGTTACTAACTCACTGGCCCAAAAGTGAGAAAAAAAAAACCCAGATCATTCTCAGTATTTCACAGTACAACTGCCACGACTTCCCAATATGATTTTAACCAGATAATTCAAACGATTTTTGACAACAAACAACGCATAAATCTGTCTGCCTCTTTGTACTGATCTGCAACCCACCTCCCCTCCCCGCAACCATTGGAGTGAATTATTGAAATATTGCAAGGGTTCACTTTTTCTGAAGCGACTTGTTCGTTCGACCACCTCGCTTCATTCATTCAGGAGGTAGCTGTTTGCAACGAGGAGAGCTTGTTTTTGGGTTCAGGAGCTAATGTGGCTAACAGCGTTGCGGGGGTGCTATTAAAATTCTGTCCCGTCCGCACAAAGGGTGCCCAGAAAAAAAAATGGAAAATGCCTTTGAAAACGCGGGCAACTCATTTGTTTGAACGCTAAGTCAGTTCACATTGAAGCAATGAAGTTTGAGCCGCTTTTATGCAACCCTTCCCCTACAAGAAATGGCAGCAGTAAATTGTTGTGTCAATACGGAATCGTCACATTTTTCCTCGATTAAATTCGGGTTGTTGCAAACAGTTTGTCAAAATGGTAAATTTGGGGCTGGATGATAAAGGCTGTATTTTCCACGCTATCGTCTGGAGCACTCGTAGCCCAGACCAGATGAGAATAGAAAATGAGCGAAATATATTCAGCCCAAACCCTGTTGTGAGGAACAGCTGATTCCCCTATCCTGGCCAGATGGCTTCTGAACACAGATTTGCATTAATTTTCGCCTAATATCTTCAAAAAAATAGTGCTGCAGCTGCATTTTGTTGTCAAATACATTTTAAAACTCTTTGGCTGCAGAACGAATGTAGCCTCTGTGACGGTTTTACGGAACTTTTCAGGTTATGTTTTACAGTCAACGGTATCAGCTTTAAAAGGATTTGGCTAAACCCTATAATTTGGTAATCAGATTTAAATCGCCTCGGCGCGTGTAATCTGCTATAAGAACACTGTAAGTGACTTGGAGCAAAACACGTTTAACAGATTTGAAGTGAAAACCCTCTTAAATATATAAAAAATATATAAACGATAAGTATCCCTTCAACTACTTAGTGCTAAAATGAACTATTCTGTTTACTTTGCTACACTTGATAAATACTAACACATTTGTTACAACGGTGCTTCGCCTAAACCAGTGATTTTCAAAATTAAAATGCGCCTAAATTGTTCACAGGTTTCAAATATTTCATTTTAAAAAATAGCATCAAGATTTACTTAGCTGTAACTTATATTTAATTTTCGCTTCAAATACATAAATTTGTTAATAATACAGATGTTGCTTGTCTATATAAGGCGGCGACAAATCAGAATTTTAAAAAATTTATTATGCATTATGTTTCCTGCACATTTTGATTTTAAAATACAGTTTTAGGATTCTGTAGATCTATATGGCATCTTAATATGTGATGATTGCTTCTGAAGACTAATCTTATTACTTTCAATCGCCATAAAATATGATTTTATTATACTTACGTATTTAATTAGACGCCAGCAATGTAATGGATTTTGAAATCGGAATAGCAACAGCTTTGATAATTCACTTATCTGTCGCAATAGTCATTAACCCCCAACACCAGAAAATAGATTGCTCTAACACATCTCTTTCTCACCCTCAGCGGAGTATTGAAATTCGAGTGTTATGGTGTCCCTTGATAACAGAATTCGGACTTCGATTTTCACCGATTAATTAAAATATTAGCGTACGTACGGTGCCAATTGTCAAAAAAAATGGAAGGGCTAATACGAACGAAGAGAAAGAGCTGATCATTGAGTAAGTGACTATCCCAGATTCTCTCCCTCCAGCCTGAGCTTTTACCTTTAGTAAAAAAAAAAGCACAGGGCAGCCTCCGTCCCTAGGGTCTCCTCCTCTGGGCACCAGCTAATACCTCTGAAAGACTAGTTTTAGTCAACAAAAATCTAGTTAGAAATACATGTGGATCTTCAGGAATTCCTAGTGATCGCATGTGTTCAAAGCATCTAACTCCAACTCTTCTGCTCGCTCTGTTAATGCACAGCCCGTGACCCATCCCTTATATTGTTTGCAATAAATGTACCTTATAATGTGGATATTGATTCACTGGACGTTCTCAGATCTTTTAACCTTAACTGATAACACGACCTGATGAGTACAAGAAAGAACGCAGTTTAGTCATTGAACTCCAAGCTCTATAACGAAGGCATATTGTTTCATAAGGAGGCATCGATTTAAATAGATATTATATACGGCCCCCACTTCCGTGAAAGAAAAAAAAACTGAATTGTGATTCATTTTACAGGTAGTCCCATTCCATAATTTGAATCCTCTTCTGACTTTGGTTTTACACTGACTGAGCTCTCAAACCGAGTTTGAGGCCCGACACCCGTATCCCACACACTATTTTATAACTTTTAATTCAAACTTCAACCGCAAGTTTCTCGCTACACGTA
The DNA here is from genome assembly GCA_024137785.1 of Ginglymostoma cirratum. Lineage (NCBI taxonomy): Eukaryota > Metazoa > Chordata > Chondrichthyes > Orectolobiformes > Ginglymostomatidae > Ginglymostoma > Ginglymostoma cirratum. Next base: position 32,018,202 of record JAHRHZ010000140.1, on the reverse strand, counting down.
TTGATCTGAGCTGCTTCCTTCCCCCTGCAGTTTGTGTTTAAGGTAACAACTTTGTCCCTTTAATTTCTGTTTGAAGACAAACAACTCGCGTGGATTGTATATGTTTTTACCTCCTAAAGGATTCATTATGTTAATAATAATCTCCGCATTTGATTTTATTGGTTGTCAATTTCACTACAACAAGAAGAAAGTATCTGTACGTAGACACAGAGAGCGAGTGTGAGGAAAAAGGAGGGCAGCTCACCAACGCGCGCAGGTTGGAGCTGTCAATCGCAGACCTCGTCGCTATGCGATTGGGTATGTTAATCAGAGCTCCATACATGGCCGCTATCTCCTCCCCTAAACGTCAGAATCTGTCAGCGCTGGTCCCGGGGGTTTAGAGTTTTGGCTCCCGGGAAAGGATCCATTCCTAGGGGAAAGAGGGCTGAGTTTGTATGTTTCCATCCATTCTGTGAGACGCTAAAGGCCCTAATCAACCTCTCCTGTGTCCAGGAACACCTCTATGGTAATCATTTTTCGTTTATTTGTCTTTTGGAGCAGGAGAACCTTGTCAGAAGTGGTCGATTCAGCAGTGTCCTAAGCAGAATACCTTTGATGCTGTAGCAGGATGACACCACACTGAGAGAACAACAACAAACAACATTTTTTTTACTCTTAAACCAAATTTCCCGCTAGTTGCACTTTTCTCCACAACGGATCACGATCCAACTAGCGCTGAACTACTCTTGCAATTGTTTATGTCGTGCCAATACAGGACAGCTTGAAGAGGAAGCAAGTCTGAACTCGGCTTTTCTCTTACTGATCATAACGAGCAAAGTCATCTCTCATCTATTTTCCCCCCCTTCATCCGCCGTGGGAAAAAAAAATCTGACATCTCCTAGATCCTAAACCCGAACAGGAGCTGGTTGTGCAGACAAAAAAATTGTTTTAATGTTTGGAATTCAGGAAAATATACCAAGAGGTGGGACGACCATGAAAGAGGAACCGCTAGGAAGTGGGATGAATCCGGTCCGATCATGGATGCACACTGCTGGGGTAGTGGATGCTAACACGGCCGCCCAGAGGTATGTATAATCCAATACTACCTTCCATCTGATTTTTTTATGTTTCTCGCATCGACCCAAAATCACCAAATCCCCTCAATACTCTATCAATTACCCCCTCTCCCTGTGCTCCCCTTCACTTTCCCTTTCATTACATCATATTACTGCTAGCGACAAATCAAGAGATCTCTAGTCTCCCAAATGTGATTCCCATCTCCCATGTTTTTCATCAGTTCCCCTCTGTCTCCAGTGCAGCTTAATTCTCACCGATATACTGTTATTGTTTTCCCGCAGCGGCGTGGGTCTGGCGCGGGCACATTTTGAAAAGCAGCCGCCCTCAAACCTCAGAAAATCCAATTTTTTCCACTTCGTCCTGGCCCTTTACGACAGACAGGGGCAGCCCGTCGAGATCGAGAGGACAGCTTATGTAGACTTTGTGGAGAAAGAGAAAGTAAGTTGCTCACTGTAGAAATTATTTTCTCTTTAAGTGCACAATAACTAACGAGCATAACGGTACTCAAGAGGCGCCCAAACCACGTGTAGTTCTGCTTGTTCTAACAGATCTCGACCGCTGCGAAAAATAGCTGGCTATTTATGACATTGTGTGTAAATATTATTTTAATGCAAAAGCCTAAAAGCAAAATGTTTGCTATTGATTAGACGACATGAACTCGCCTTCCAGATACTAAAATGGAATGCAGTTAATTATAAACAAAAATATTTAAAGTGACATGAGAAATGAACTATGGAGTACAATGAACGATGTAATTACTCATTTACAATGGTTGATTTTAGGAGCCAAACAACGAGAAAACCAACAATGGAATACACTACAAACTTCAGCTACTGTACAGCAATGGTAAGTTGAATTGAATTGATCGAGAGCTGTACCGGTCGCTCTACCTTTATGTATTTTAGTGGAGTTTGAATGCGTGTCATGTGGTGTAGATATTAATCACTGTTTATGGAACTTTGAAGTCTTACCTGGTTAGCATTTGGGTGTAAAAATAAACTAAAAGGACCAGCAATTCAATGTCGCTTCTCCTGATTTATTGAGGCAAATTTGCTTCAGAAGTGAGCATGATGCTGCTCCCATATCTTGAAGTAGAATCCTCGCTTAATCTTAAAATGTTGAATCTCATGCCCTGTCCTGTGTTGTTGCACGCTAATCTGTAGAGCAGTCGATTACACTGCATTGAAGCAGGCGAACGCAGGCTGTGAGATAAATCCTTCAAATAACATTTCAGAGCAAAAAAAAAGATTAAAACAGTGCTGTGGGCTTGCCTTCCCTAGAATTGACAATTGACTCCAAATTGGAATACCCTAATCGAAGTGGTTAAGGGTACCTGTGACATGTGTAACAATACCCTTTGAATAATGTGGAATACATGTGGAAAACTCAAATATACTAAGTGTGGGACAACATTGGCCCGGTTAAAGACCAGCGCTCCACGCTCCACTGCACTGCAAATTACACAATCCAACTAAACATAAAATTTAAAATAAATGTCAAAAAATTCATGAATTTCTTGGGATACAGTTTTTATTTCTCTGATGAATATTTGATTTATGTTTTATCGCCTATCAGCTTATTTTATTGCGTTCATTACAAGAATATCAGTTCCCATATTTTGTAAAATTAACAGTATCCTTTTACAAACCGGTATAGTATCCAAACTTGGCTTTTTATTTTAGAATGCCCTGGATGTTGATAAGTTTCTTCCATTGATAACTCACGTTTCCTTTTTTAAGTACCGTTAAATTTGATACCACTTTATTTCTAGGGGTGCGGACAGAACAGGATCTCTATGTCAGGCTCATCGATTCAATGACCAAACAGGTGAGACAGTCACACATACAAAAAAACTTTAATTTTTCCCCCATTAGAAAGTTTGCAACCGTTGATCTCTAATCCCGAAGCTCAGTATTGTGTGCAGTTTTACGTGTTGCTTGGAAAGCAACACTTTTGCAAGTTGAAGTATTCCAAATGAATCGTCTGATTTAAAAGTAAAACATTTTTTTGTATGTGTTTAGACAAGTTTGACTAAACGCGTATGTTTCGGAATTCCTAGCGTTAGGTTCGCGTTTTGTGAAGTGAGGCGTGATTGGATTTTTGTTTTGGTCGGGCAGTTGGCTTCTCCATTTGTCTGCGGAGTTGAATGCGTTCAGGTGAAAAGTCAGCGTGTCCTTTTCTAGTTCCAATTCACCTCTCAGCCCAGACTCCATAATTCAGCTCTACTTTTGTTCCTGCCCAGAAGCTGCAGCTTTGTGAGGGTGCGCCAGGGGTCATGAAACAGTCCACTCCCTGAGATCAGCTGTATTTCTTTATCAAATGTCTGTCATACCTTGTAAATAACATAATTACAGGCAGTTGCTTATTAAATTATTTAGCCTGTCTTCTGCAACTTCAAAGATGATAAGTGCGGTTGATCAAAAGTGCTGCACAGTAATTAGCCAACCGGAGTCGGCACGTTTACACTTCTATCTGAAAGTCGTCAAATATTTCACCAGCTCCACGATACTTTTTTTTAACATTACGTTGTCATTTTATTGTCACAAAGTCATTGTGAATGAAGCAAATAAAGAGCATCATTGAAGAAATTGCCCGAATGGTTGGGTCTCTCCCACTCGGAGCAAACCGTTATTTTCTCTTGATCTTGATTCACTTTTTGGTCAAGTGACTTTGGTTGATAATACACTCGATATGTGCTATTCAGTCATCTCATGAAATCAGATTGCTTCCTCTTGATACAAATATACAAAACATCGCTATGGACATGCAATGATATTGTTGATTTTTATTTTAAAAGAGCCAGTTTTTTTTTAAGAAAACACCGTTTCCTCTTATTTTTGCACACACACAAACTCTAAGATAATGCACCAATGATTGTTTTTTTTTGAAATTAAAGATTTAAATCTGACAAGCAATTGACAGCCAGCACGAAACCCCAGTGTTGTTTCCCCTTTGCAACAGTTATTTCAATAGGTCAGAAAATCCCCTTAACGTTCTTCAGAGCTCTGCCAATTTACAATGTGGTTTTATTCCCATTGTATCTAACAACTTGTTTGTCGGGGTGGCCGTGGCCCAATTTAAAGGGGTGGACACATATTGCTTGCGAATAGCTTGGTACGAAGGACTGCTGGGTTATTTTGAAAGATAACTGCTGTTTAGCCACACATCTTCCTATTTTAATATTGCAAATGAGGCTTCTCAAAAGCGCTAATCTCCTCAGTTGATTGATGGGAAATAGCCCTGCAACTGATCAAAGAGCCATAGGCGCAGAACAACTCGTTTTTATTGATTCAGTTTTTTTTTGCAGAAGAGGAGGAACATTGCAAACCTGTAGGTGAATGGAAAGATGTTTTGAGAAGGGACACCCTGACCTCCCCAAGTTTAATGGTGTTCTATTTCAGGGACAATAAACAAGGAGGGTGTGTGTGTGTGTGTGTGAAAATACATCAGCGCCGAGCGTCAGTTACAATGCGGGCAAAGTGAATCTCGTTAGTTGAATAATAAGAGAGCACACAGCTTTGAGCTGGGATCCGATGCGCTCAGTTGAGTTGTAAAAAAGCTCGGTGCGTTTGTGCGCACTGCTCGTTGGAGGCGAGTCGCTGAAAGGCTAGTGAGGAGAAGGCGAACACACCTAGAGCTCCAACCATCTGGCTGCTGTTAGAGCGAATGCTCAATAATTACTCAACCGTACTCCCAGACTGTCTTTTTAGAAAAAATCATTGTGTGTAATTGAAAAATAAACACTAGATTCGCTCCACGAGTTAAGTCGCAAAAACTCTCCGCAGCTTTTGGTTTTGAGAGGAGGAAATGCAAAGCGACGACGCCACGGTCTGCGTTGCTTCACAACTTGTTCTGTTGCCACCAAATTAATGCCATTAACATCCCCCTCTCCAAGAACTGAGTCGAGGCAAATGTGATGGGATTTACCAATTAGCGTTTTTAGTCGAGGTGACACCCAACTGAATCCTTGTCCCCCACTCATAAAATATACAATCAGAATTGAACGTGACATGTAATTAAACCTTGGGAATGACAGCCATTCCTCGCCTTTCTTTAAGAGCAAGCTGTACCTGGTATTAATGTGACCATGGGGTTCAGAACGACTGGGCGCCAAAGATTCCAGTAAGCGGCCTTCTCCAATTCATCTGTCCTTAAAAATAAGAAGTTTGTTTGTTTAAATGAATAACAGGAAAAGTGTCATTGACAATGTTCTGAAAACCATGTTCACTTTCTTTTATGAGATGACCAATGTTTCTGCGGCATTTAAACCATAGATGATGCAACCTAGGCAACTTTTCACTGTTACTTGACTGATCGTCATTTCTTTTGATAATTGCTTTAGCCGATAGTATACGAAGGGCAAGACAAAAACCCCGAAATGTGCAGAGTCCTACTTACGCACGAAATTATGTGCAGGTAAGTTCCTTAAATGGCGAGTGAGTTTTTGTCAATGTGAAAAGTTACACACAATTTATTCTCTATTGATCACATAGGCCTGATATGAAACTGTTTGCGGTAACGGTGCAGACGTGCAATAACTGTAAATATCACAGGGAAATTATAAGTATTTCTTTGCAAACCAACAATTACAAATGTCTCTTATTTGGTACTAAGGAAAGCAACATTTCTCCATCTCTACAAGTGAAAGTAGATGCTACATATCAAGAATAAAACAAGTGGAAGTTATGTGATAGTAACTATAAAATACTTCCTTATCAGAATTTGAACTCTTGGTGGTTACTTATATCTTGAGCACTGGGGAAGTTAAATCTAAGGTGCTGATTACTTCACCTGAATAATGTATTATCCCCACAACTTTTACTTCACTCAAATAAGAGAACAACTATAACAGATCATATTTAGTTGATTCATTTTTCAGTGATGCTGTAGGAGTCAAAGATCCTTCAGTCATTTTACTGCCATTTTCTTCACTGCGTTGAGCCACAGATAAACCATAATCTGTTATTGATAAAAAAAACTCTTTGTACTTATTGAGCTCATGTATGTGAGAATTGATTTTGATACTGTCAGTTAACCTTTTCTCTAGTGCAGTGAGGCATTGTTCATACTGTTGTTAGATAGTATGCACATCACCAGGATTTGTGTCAGAAGAGCAATTTCCCACCTGTTTTTCTAACTACCATAAGAGTTTCACCCTACAAGGGAAATAAAAATGCATCATTGATTTTGTATGTATTGAATGTGAAATATAGTTGCTTGTTAGAACAGAGCTGATCAGGAAGTGCAGCCAGGATTTCAGGCTACAGTAGCAGGTATCATACTCTAAGGGGCATACTATTCCAAGCTATTATGCTTATTGCTTAATGTCATTTTACTTAAAACGTACTGTAACGGTGCTAATATACAAAAGCATAGTTTTCCGCACACAAGGTAATAAATATAAATTACAACCAATAAAGTGAAATTTCTTTATTATCCACCACTGCATGTATTGCAATTAACATAGAAGAGAGCACAGATGTGATTTAAGCTGTAAGTGGAAGACTGTAGACTTTCTTTAATCACTTTAGCTGTCAGATTTAAAAGGCTTTATATACTTTGCCTACCATATGGTGTTAATTTAGCCAATTTAGACATGTAACCATTATACAACTATGATTTTTGAAGATATAATCATGTATTATATTTGCCATATTCTAATTTCAATTACATTTCTGAAACATATATTCAGTAAAGAGTTTATTTTAAATCACAAAAGGGGGCACAGTCGATTGCAGTTCCAATTATTAAATGCCCCACAGAAATATTGGTTGAAGGTGGCATCTTGCATCTTCTCCAGAAATAACAGCTTGACAATTAGAGGTAAACAAAAGCAGAAGCTGTGAAAACTTATTCCCAAACCTCCTGGCTCTTTCTTTTCCGAGATCAGTGCATAGAGAGACACCATAACATGTTGTTTTCCAGTCTTTTTAACATTGCTATTATGCCATTGCTTGTTCACTGGCCATGAAAATGTTGAGGTTGACAGCAGTGGGGAGGGGGTTGGCAGGGTGAGAGTGGGGGCGAAGTAGGTATTGCATTATTTGAAAAAAATTACATTTGACTTTTTTATCATTTATAGCCGGTGTTGTGACAAAAAAAGTTGTGGTAACAGGAATGAAACTCCCTCAGACCCCGTCATTATTGACAGGTATGGAATTATTTTTATTCTTTGATGCCCACTACCCTCAGTTTTGCATTCAGCTAATTCAGCAATGTTCCATTTGTTGTCCTTTTGCGTTATCATGCACAGGTGGGTTGACTTGGAAACCTGGTGGCTCACTCTGTGGGGATTCAGTAATTGCTTGTGAGTTGTCAAGGGAAGCAGTTTCATCTGCCACCATGCTCACTGTGAAGAGTATTTTATGCCTAGAGAGCTTTTGGCTTTAAATGCAGATATGTGCTCTAATCTGTTTTTGAGTAACTTAGTATTTTCTGTTACTTTCAGTTGTCATTGGTTTAATATTTAGCAATGCATCATTCTGTTTCGTTTAAAAGAAATATGTGTTGCTGAAAGGCTTCTGGTATTTAATTTGTATAAAATAGTTGCTGTCACATATCAAAACTTATCCTAAAGTATAATTATGATAACTTGCTTTCAAACTTAAATTTTTGTGCATTTTGAATGATGGTAGAGTTTTAGCTGCTTTCATTTACTGAGGTATCGTCTGATCATGAACTTTGGTTTCAGTGTCTGAAAATTAAACCAGGAAAAGACCCAAAGTTAAGCCTGACGAAATATGCACCACCAGTAGAGAGCAATGCCAATGTTTGATTAGCTGGAATAGCTGTTTGCTTAGTGGAGAATGTTAGCTATCTGACAGAGGGGACATCTTTCTTATTAGTAATCAAATAGGGCAGACCAGTTGTTGCCATCACTCTGGGATAGTGTCAGGCAATTGAAGGCAGGTTCAACAGTTTGAGGAACTTGGTGTTGAAAAATCAATACAATTATATTTGTCTTTAGAGTTTCTGTCCTTATGGACTCAAAGTAGAATTTCTAAATAAAGGGTGCAATTATAATACAAGTTACATTTTCTAATTTATTAAGTGAATATTGAAAATAAATGCGCTGCATATTTTTTCTTAATATTCTTCACTAATATCAGCGTTCTCCATTGTGTTTGTCTGACTGAAAGTTATGAAAGTGATTTTGCATTTTATGACTTGGTCTATTATGATGTTTCATTACTGTAGCTATTGAGCATATGTACTGAGCAGATATTATGATGTAATTTAAAGACGCATTAATATCACACATTTATTGTGTTATCGATAGTGATGGGATTATAACTTGTAATATGATTTATGTGAAAAAACAGGTCTATTACAGTGAAAGGTAAAATAGCAATGCTAATACATTGAATTTCAATTTATACAATAAATAAATCATAATAACAATGTAATTTGGTTTGGAAGCATTTCCAGGAATTCTGCAGCAACATAATTAGAACATTTTATTCCAAAATATTTGAAAACAAATAATTGCAAAATTTATAAACACTCAATACAAAAATATGCATGGTTACTGAACCTGCTTTTTTTTACATCTTCTTTATAGAACAATTGCATTTTATTGGCTAAGAACATTGTAGCAAAACATATTAATGAGTTTTAAGAATAACTGTTGTGTAGTTTACAGTAATAACTGGTGCAAATGCCAGAAGCTAAATTATTTATGAGAAATCTGCTGCTTGTTTCTAAATTTACTTGAAGTATACAAAAAAGTTGCAAATGTAGGAATTCTAATGAGCTTAAATTACACTTTATACCAAGTGCTGGGGTTCGATGGGGAAACTGTAGCCAGTACTGTAATACCCCTGCAATATACAAATCTAGTCAGAAAGAAAGGTAGAAAGTTTATAATCTTGACAAGTATAGAAAAAGTGTGACAGGGAAAGTAAAGACATATAGTTCCACATAGAGACCATATTGGTGCCTAAGCCTTGAACACATTAAAACAAAGTTTAAGTGAGAACCGATATCTGCAGAGTTTTTTTTCTCTATATTGTTGTATGCCTTAGAGTCCCCTGATGAGCAATCTCATCACTTGGCTAGTTGGTTCTAAAAGGAATCACAGGGAGCACGCTCTACCAGTTCCTTTTTGCCTTCGGACACATTTAGCAGGTTCTGAACAGATAAGGCATATTTGTCCTCAGGATATGAACCAATAATTCAATCTTGAATTGAGATCTATGACCACACATTTGTTCCAGCTCAAGTCCAAGCAGTGTTCTGTAAATCAAAGCCATTGTCCATCGTTAGGTGAAAAAAAAGCTTACTGCAAATAAACTATTTAAAGAAAAGTCTTCTGACCAAAATGTATTCAATGCAGGGTAAATGGTGGTGTCAGATGGTGGAGAGGGGGTATTGGGGGATATTGGTGGGACAGTGGTGAAATGGGTGGAGAAAGAACACATTTGCTTTATTGTTCTGCTGAGCAGGATGAGGATATAATTTTCATAGTAAAATAATGTTTTCAGGGAAAACAAAAAGCAGATGTTCTTTATTCAGACCTTCCATTGTCTATATCTTGTGAATCTAAAGAGATAAATCCTGTTTCACCCATACATTTTGATGGCCTTAAATGATTACAGGATGCTGCAAAAAATGTTTAAATTAGAACCATAATCTGGGCTAAAATAATTTTTCCATGCTAGCATAGTGTATTTTATTGCTAACTGCGGAAATTCCTGGAAAGGTACATCCTCTTGCCTTTTCCTTCCCCGTGTGGGTTCAATGTAGATGGATGCAATGTCCAACTGTTGAAAATTGAAAAGACTGATTGTTGAGGAAGACAAGAGGAGGCAGGATTATATTACAATCACAACACAGCACAGCAACGCGCTAGTGAGAACTGTGGTAGCTGTGCTGGGATACATTAAATGGGTTCACGATACATTACGGATAGCACACACAACAGAATGTTCCCAGTGGCACTCGTGCAGTCAAATAGCAAGTTGGCATCTTTACTTGTAGTAACTGGCATCCCCTGTAGAGCTGGCATTTCTGTACAGTTCAGGAGACTTATCATTCCAAGTGTGTCCTATTTTCCTGTACAGCAGCCAGACATCTGTTTATCCCATTTTCTCTCTCTTGGAGCGATTGGAATGGCTTTAGTTTAGTGAAAAGTTTAGTCAGGTTTAACAGCTGTTACTGAATTTCAAGCCTGCTGGTTTCTAAAATATTTTCATTGACCTTTGAATTTATGTAGAAAACATTATGTTTTTAATGCTTCTGAGACAATATAAATTCATGATGTTTAAATCATTTTGAATTTGTTACTATCATTTAACATGTAATTGTTGAGAAAGTTTTTTTTAAAATAATCATTCTTTTACGGACACTGTTATAAATAGTGTAGAATGAAAAGTTCTGATTTATCTATGGCTAAAATTTGAGGGTTTTGTTTAGTTTTAAGTGATAGTAGTATAGCAGTGGAAGAATGATTTCAGTTTTCTTAGTCAACATTGCTTCCTTTCACTTCCTGTCACAAAGGTCAAAGAAAGCTGACCTTTGCTGGCAGCTTCAGTTGTTGAATAATTCATGTGATTGACTTTTTGTCAGTGCACACAGTTGTGCTCTGGGACATTTTATTCATTTACCTCATTTAAAGCGCCTTTCTGCACCTGTTCAACTATTAATATCATGTAATTTGTGCCTAATGCCGATTTTGCTTAACATTCATTATATTTCTTATTAGCTATATTTCCAAACGATTATGTATGATTATTACTAGACCCTAGGAACAGTGATGGGCTATTCCCCAGACCTTTACATCTTCTTGTCAGGCTGTTTTCGGAAGCAGTGAGAATAAACATTTGACCAATCCCAGTGTTTTTGTTCCTAGTCCATATCCAACCATCAGTTAAAACATTTTCCCTTATGGCTTTGGAAAAGCATGATTAAACCCTACTCTGTTGAAGCTGTACAAATGCCAGCATTTATAAGGTCAACGGTTTTGTTAAAAATGCAATGTAAATTAGATTCTCTGGAAAAGGATATTAAACAAAATTTAATTCATTGTCTTCTTGAATGCCATTTATGTTTTGGCTGAGCCTGGGACTGACAAGCAGGATTTTAAAATTTTAATAATTTTAGATTAAACATTGTTTTGTTATCTAGCACTTAGTATGCTACAGTGTTTGGACAATTAATGCAAAGCTGTGATTGTTGGTGGTTTCCACTGTATGTTTAGAGATTATATAGAAACCTTCTTTGAATGGCATGTTGTCACTACATCTGCATAATGCAATTAGAGCAGTACAGTTTAGTGTTAAGTTTTCCTCCTCACTTTCTCGTTTACATTAGCATATCAACTTTATAACATAGGGCAGATATTTTCTCAGCTTTTTGTTGTGCTTTGATTTCACTTTCCAAGGTGTAACTTGTACCAAATAAACAGTAAGTCATCCGCGTAAACTGTTGTTTCTAGGCTTCCACCAGTATTTCTGCACAGATTTCAAGGCTGCAGTATACTTCTGATTAATGAGCTTGGCAGTAGAAAATACATTTCAGGTCAGGAGAAACTACAAGTGCAGTCTCCATACAAGTACACAGGTGTGAACATTTCTGCATTATTTATGACCATCTCACATATCTTGTGCTGTAGAGGAAGAAAAACAAAAAAAAAAAGTTGAGAAATGCTGTGCTAATTCAGTCTCCATAACTAAATATATCACAGTGACCAAAGATGATGATGGAATGTCCGGAAACAGGGACAGTGTTCTGCTGGGGTAGAGAGGTGGGAGAAAGAGAGGGAGATGGTGGGTTTTCTAGGAGTGGCAGGGAAGGTTGTGTGAAGGGGAGGAAGCTAAAGAGTAAGGCAAGACTGTAAAAGTTGAGAGAAAGGGGACTGCTTAATACATATAGATAGTGAGAGGCAGATAAGTGGGAGAGAATGGGAGAATAGCAGGAAGGGAAGGGGAGACAAGCCAAGCTGTCAGAAATTATATAAAGCAACGTAACCTGATAGAAACCATTCCATTCTTCTCTAGTTGTCTTATCAGGTGAAAATGAGAGGTACTGCCACTGCCTGTAATTTTGTTCGGATGTCTTTGATAAATTGCATTAGTTTATGGAAAATTCTACCGAAATCAGAACACTATTATTTCATGTTAAAGAAATGGGTGATTTTATCAGCAAATGACCAAGATTTCTTTCTATACCCTGAAGAGAAAATAAACCATGGAAGTGGAAATAGAGCTGTTTGAACAAAGTATTAGTAACAAAGTTTATGAAAGTCTGAATCTGTGATTCAAGATGTTTGGTTTTTAGCCAAAAATGATGTAATAGTATATTCATTTCCTTCCACAAATCTTTAATCACTTATAAGAATACAGGGATTGGCATGGAGGGGGAGGGGTGTATATTGTGACTTACAGATGGAAATTCCTAGCTTTACTGAAGGGGTTTCCACTGCAGAAGCCAGAAGATGATTGACAGACAGGACTACAGGAAGTGAAGTCTCAGGGAGCTTAACCTGTACTTGGCAGAGCTTCCACAGATTACACTGAAGAGAAAATGAAAAGCACTTGTTTCAGTGGAATTGTGGAACTACCAGTCAACAAATAATGGATGTGGACTTGAACAGAAAACGGTCTTTAAAAAAATAACTTTATATGTATTGCCCAAATTGTATCAGTAAACTGTAATTCAGAAAAGTATATGTTTTTTAAATTTATTTGGTGAGCTATCTGTGTCCGAAGCTACTTTTACGAAAGTTGAGATATAATCAACATTCACAGATATCACCAAAACTATAGTGCATCTTCTATGGAATTTTGAGTGTTATTGCCAAATTCAGCTAGGTCAAAGAAAAAAAAGTTCAGTAAATAACTGAGTTTAATATAACAGAATTTGTTTTAATGAGGTTTGATGATAAATTACTGTAAATGTAAACTAACTAAAATCAACTGTTATCTTTCATGTATAATGGTATATAATGTAATGCTTAACAGCTGGTTAGTTTGCTTGAGACTATGTTGTGTTTCTCAAACAGTAACTGCATTTGGGAAATGAGTTGAACATATGTGCAAAGGAAGGGCCTTACATTTGTGTTGTTGTAAGACATGTAGCATGGGCCCAGCTAACGGAAGAAGCTGGCTCCAGCTTGTCGCTAGTGAAAGACGAAACACGGTTACACATCTGGTGAGAAAGAGCAGTTCATTTGCCGAGACAGCTCTCCCTGCTGTAGCTGAAAGAGGCTATTTTGATAGAAACAAAGCATTGGGGGCTGGGGTGTCAGTTACTACAACTGGACTGACTGAAAAGTCTCAGGGTTCAATAATAAATACAAACTAAAATTATAGCACGCAGAGTTAAACCCCAAAACACTGCTTACACAGACACTTTTATTTAACAAATCTAATCTCCTCACAAAAGTTTACTTGAAAAGTGGCACAAGTTTTAAAGTGAAATTAATCAGCTGCTAAAAAAAAGTTATTGAAAGTAAAATCTCTGGACTCGGACTTGGTTCATCTGACTGTGACATATGTGCGGTAAAAGAACTTTATTCGATTGTGTATACAAGACAAACACTCCCCCTTTTTAGTATTGAATGCACTGCTGTGCTCTGCACATTCACCCTAGCCACGCTCACAGGACTTGTGACCGCACAGAAGGCTCAATTTAGGCAGGCGACAAAAGGCCCTAACAGTTGGAGTAGGGCTATTAATGCACAATGGGCAGACGCGGGTGCCCATTCTTTGTGAATAACAACCAGTAAAATTGAATTGGTTTTGGTATTGTGTGGATTGTAAGGAATGCACTTTGCCAACCCAAATTTGATTAGGATTTCCTCTACAAGTTTGTGTAGCCCTTCTGTGGTGCGTATGCCTCAGCCGGGTAGCTATTTACTTTCATCCAAATTACATTATCCATTTGTTCTCGAAAGGAACTATAACCGTTATTTTTATCCATCTGGAATGGGGTAAGTAATAGTGAATAAAAGGGACAGATTTTTAAAAAGGAAAGAATGATATATAGTTTCAGCAAACTGTTTCTTTAAAAGTTAGAAGTTTTAATTAATTTCGGTAAAATTTATATATGTGTTAATTTGGTCCTGTGCTTTAGAGTAAGAAAAATTCTATCTTCAGGCAAAACAAACTATGTAGTTTTGAAGAATGTGCCATATTTACACAATGTAAATCAGTATAAAATACAAGAAATCAATTTACTCATTGGATTTAAATTAGTTTATGGTTATTTTAATTTTTCCTCTGGAATTTATTATAAGAAAAGACAAAATGTCTCCTTATGCCATGTAGACACCAACATTTTAATGCTGAGAAAGTGGTTTTCTAACAAACCAATCAGTGATTGTAGTCACATTACAATCAAGTGCACTATAATTTTACATTTTTGCACATATAAATAGAATACAGGAAAACACACAACTTGTTTTTATCAGGTATGTTATTTTGCAGAGAGCCCAAATGTTGGTCGATACAGGGTTTGTTTGTCCATGTTAGAGATTTTGTTTTGTCTTTTCTATCTGGCTTTATGAATGACAAATTTCTAGGTAGAAGTCAGTAAGCTTATTAGCTTATGCATGGAAGCTACGTACTGGTGACATAGATCTATTATGGAAAAATCCTAAGAATGGATTCTGCGGAAATTAAAAGTATTGTCTTTCACAGGTTAGTTTCTGTATTGGGACATATTAAGTTGGCTATGGAAGATTGCAGCCTTAAACTGAACCAGCAGTGCTGTTTCAAATTGCTTTTTCTTTGTGATTTGCACTGCTACTAAACATCCTATTAAGTGCATGACCGTTATGATGCTTTCCATAAAACTTGCACATTTCAAACTACCCTTCCTAAACATTTTTTGCACATTTCTTAACAGTTGAGCAGCAAAATTATCTTTGAGTACGGTTTTTCAAATTTGAGGAATAAAAGACTAGCCTTCCTTCATTATAGGAACTATCATCAATACCAGACACACACACTCTTTGTTGAAAAATACAATGTGCCTTCTTCTTAATAGTACTAAAACAATTAGCTCCAAGATGAAGTGCAACATTTGTTTCCAATGCATTATATGAGAAGAAAGGCATTAAGTGGATCCAGTGGGTCTGATGATACACGCAGTTCAAACATGAGGAGTAATACAAGCCTTTCTGCAGATTCACACCCTTAGCGTTTGTTTCAAGTTAGAAGAAGTTTGTAAATCAGATCAATATGTGTGGATTCTGTAGTCCCTTAGTGGGATCTCTAATGTCAATTCTTCCTCAATATTTGCTTATTAGAAGTGGTGCCAATATGTGCTTCCCACATCCATTTCCATTTTCAGAACACATAGCAATTTGTATTGTGACACTGGAAAGATTGGGTAAGGAAATAATCTGTGGATAGGATTGGACATGCTACTGGGTCCTGCTGTTTGAGGTCATAGGACACTGACCTATGTGGTGGACAGAATGCATCTGTTACCTCCATGTTCTGTGCAGTGGGCCTTAGCCTAGAGAAGCCCCTGGGGATGGTGGGATGAATTAAGCAAAAAGCTTTTTAAATAAAAACAATATACATCATTTATTAAATTAGATATTCTACATCTACTTTAAGAAAAGTTCATATGAAATACTGAAGAAAGGACCTCTGTAAGTTAAACACAGTACTGTTGTAGATCTGAAGGCTTTTATCATTAAAGTATTCAAAATTAACCTGAAATAACTGTTGAATCATATGTAATTCAGATATTAGCCAAGTGCCATTTTCACGATAATTTTTCATCTTTCATATGGAGCATCAAAGTAAGCTACCACTCATTTTGCCTGAGAATTCATTATAATTGCTTCTACCACTTTTAGGTTCCAGAAGCTCCATGTTTCTTCTATGAAATAAGTGCTATTTCAAAACATACTTTATTCTTGTTCATTAAGAGCAGAAGTAGCTAATTTGCAGCGACTTTGTGCTATGATGTGATAGTAATTAATCGTATGTGTTTCAGGTCAGCCTGTAACCAGAATAGAATTGTCCAATTGATAATAATTGTACAAGTGATGTGTGTGAAAAATGTTGAGATGTACAGTCTCATTATGGAAACGTGTGCCTTTGAACTTTGTGTCTTAAATTAGTTTATGTTGAACATAGTCATTTGTTACATCTTGAAGTCCAAAAAGACCATGTAAAATATACCATTGTTCATTATAAATTAAAAACCTGTTGGCTACGTTCATTGCTTTATTATCTCCACAGACTAGTCTGCTGGAGGGTTATGACACATTATCCACAGTTAGATGCGGTGTTAGCTAGGCTGCACAGTGGAACCCTGTGCCAATGTGGTAAAAAATGCGTGTCAGCATCATCAATTGAATGTAAAAGCTCTCCATAGCGAGAATTTGTCTTTACTGTTTCTTACCTGTCGCAATAGAATTTACTGGTCAAGTCGAGGACAAAGGCTTGTTTAGGTGAAAATAATGATCATGAATAGAGTCATAGTGGAAGGGGAAGGAAAATGGTGACAGTACTTGCTATCAAGACCTGCAATTCCAAGAAAATATGAGTGTTCTGATCCAGGGAACCAGTAATTATCTTTTTGTGAAGAATGTACAATGGTGCTAGGATGATGAATTGATCACAGATTGGAAGCGTGGTTTAACTGTCATGTTACAGAGATAAGAGGGTGCTCAGGGATTGCTCATTCTTTCTGCTAGTTCACAGCCAGCCAGTTTATTAGCACAAATCCCAAATGTTTAGTAAACTCATTAGGTTCCATCTAATGCTAATTTATCATCATAGATAGAAACATAGCAGTTGAGGCCAGAGGACTGTACAGAAACCTCACGATTTACGGAGCTTTCTGATCAATCACACTCCTCCTGCTGGTCGTTTCTCTTTAAAAGCTTTAAACTGTACAGAATGATACATAGGATTAAGCTGCAGCAATCATTTTAGGTACCCAGGAGTTATCTCTCAGAAGATGGTTATCAGAAAGATTTGGAAAATATAAACTTTAGCCAGGTGTGGTCCAGTTATCTTCACAGACGGGTAAAGTCATTGAGCATTTTTTGCTGGGAACTGCTCTGTGTAGAAATGCATTTTATTGTGCAAATGTCAATTGGAATATATTTTAAACTTTATATGGTGGTATTGTCTATGGAAAAATATCAGGCTTTTAAAAGACCAATGTTCTTGGCATTTTCCTAAATATTCAATAGTATTTTGGAGAGGATAATAACCTTTTCTGATCTTCAGCAACAGCTGCAAAGATAATGAAATTCTTATGATATTTCACCAGGTAAAATGTGAATTGCAGAAGAAAAGCTATTGAATTTTTATGGATCTTAATCATATAAAATGAGATTCATGGGGCATACATATAATCGTGCTCTTTAGATTTTTCTTCTCCTTTGGGCTGCAGTTCCACAGATTTTTCACTACGTGGTGTTAGGTGTATCTTTGCGGTAAACCTCACTTTAGCTTCCAAAAAGAAAACTCTCAAAAACCCTGGAATCGGATTTGACTAACAGTGATAATGAAATATGGCAGAAATTTCCTTGTGCTAGTTCAGTGGCAGGAAAGGTCCTGAACGGTCTATATTAATTCATCTGACTTATGTTCCCATGTCCTGATTCACTTTATGATTAAAAACTGCTGCAGGTTTCCTTGCCAATTGAAATCAGATCTCGTCTGCAGCACAGTTGTATTGATCCCTATTTAACATCAAGGCTCAGAATTGATTGATATTGATTAACAATAAAAACACTCTGGTGCTTGTCCAGCAGTAAGTCCAATATTTAGAATGAAAGAGTACTGTGTTCTACTGTGTATTGAGTGGGATAAAGCAGAAATGTTAAAGAAAAAGCAGTAACTCTTTGATACAGCAGAAACAGATCAGTTGTTTTCTGTATGGATTAAAACAGTTATCATTTAGCTGTCCTGCTTTTTAGCATCTTTCATATAATTTAGTGCCACTTATGAGGACTATTAGGTTGAAGTTATTTTTGCTTTTGCTTGTCATTCTTAGGTATTAGGTGAAGCATCTGCTCCCAGGCCTTCACCAGCGCTGCTTTGTGACAGGTTCTTAGAAGGTGCATTCAATATGACCTCGGCTGCTGACCCATTCACTTTTAACGAAGAAAAGACCCACCCTCTATTTGACATTTTTTTGAGAGAATTGCAGGAAATATATATAATGATTCTCATGCTATGATAGTAGACAATTCAAACAGTTAAAGGTTAAGCAGCAGAATTCATTACATATTAGCTTAGAAAACTAATTGAGTAGAACAAAAATGTGCAAGAAATATTTAGACCTACGATAATTTAGCATTCCCACACAACAAATGCCTGTGTTGATTGATTCTCCTTTGCCAGCCCTTCCTGGTTACTTTTGGCAACCATCTGGGGCTCAACTACTGTTTGTAAGTATTGGAAGAGGCTGAAAACATCTGATAGAGATTATCCAATGTTTAACATCCAGAAGTTTACAGTTATATAATGATCAAATCTTTCCCCCACAAACTCCCTTGGGATGTCAATTGTGTGAAGATGCTTTTAAAATGTAATGCCTACTAATTGAGACTTTTCAAGTTGTACTGTATATGCAGACTGTTACTAATTTTATTTGGTATAGAGCAAGCCCAATTTGCTTCTTGTAATGCTGATTGAGAAATCATTTCAACAAGACTATTCCCCCAGAAGTACTTGTTGTTTGTCTGTCGAAAGCTGCTAAAATCTCCTCCAACTGGGACCATGAGGTCAGGCATGTCCGTAATAAAGAGCAGTCTGGCAGTATCTAACCACTGTGGTTATAGTTGTTTGTGTAAAAGCAATAGTTTGCTTTTTTAGCAGCAAGCTAAGCCTACCAAATCTATCCCTCAGGCTCAGAAATGCATGGATGGAAATAGGTCAGTTTCCTTGTGATTAATTCATTGACCGAACATATAGTTGAATCTGAAATTTTTTTGAAAGAAGGGAAATGCTACAAATATTCAGCGGGTCAGTCAGCATTAATGGAGAGAGAAAAATAATTCATGTTTCGGACTGTTAGCTTTCATCAGAACTATTTAAATCCGCTCTGTTTCTCCACTTTTATTTGTCTGATACATAAAATACTACAATAACTTTATCTTCCTTGATATGCAAAAAAAATTAAACACAATAAACAAAGTGTAATCCAGAGATACAGAATAAAACATGCTTGTCTTTGTTTTGTTTGCATTGTAAAATATACTTTAGAAATCAGATATAATAGTGGAGTGCTTATTGTATTAGCAGTCAACTTGTCTGGGCTGAGAGTTCAAATTCCACCAAGACAAGTTGTGAAATTGGATTCAGTAATTTGTGGGCTATCACCAGATAAAATTATTATAAAAATTGCTGAATTATTGTAAAAGTGCAGCTAATGCAATAATGTTCTTCAAAAAACGGTGTTTACTGTCTGTTTCTAATTTGGTTAACTTGTAACATAAGCACACACAATAGGGTTTACTCATGGTGTGTAATCTGAAATTCTTAAATCACCCACAGGTTACTTAATTGTAGCACAATGATCTTGGACAATTCTAGTGGTAATGATCCAGTGTTATTTCAAGATAGGATTCAGCCAGATGACCATACCACAGACTCATGAAATAATCAATTATATCTATAAGGCAGCACTGCTGACCCCTTTATTATCTTCCTTAGGCAAATATTGTACTCCTGGTAGAATACTTACATACAAAATTGGAGCAGAAGTAGACCATTCATTCCCCCCCCCCCCCAGTCTGCTTGCCCATTCAATAATATCCCAACCAATCTGTTTGTCTTCCAAATTTCACATTTCCATTTATCCTTGATTCCCCTGTTTAACAAGAAACTATCCATTTCTGCCTTTAAAATGTTTAATTATCCAGCCTCCATACCTCTGAAACTGAGAGTTCTGAAGTCTAAGAATCCTCTGAGAGAAAAGAAATTCTCCTAACTTCTGCTCTGAAAGAGTGATCCCTAAATTTTCAACATTGCCCCCTAGTTCTGGACCAAGCCAGAAGAGGAAATATTCTTTCCACATCCACCTTGTCAAGACCATTCAGAATCTTATAAACTTCAATCAAGACATCTCACTCTCTTAAACTCCATTAGTAACAAGCCCAACCTACCCAACCTCATAGGACAAGACAACCTGCTCAATCTAATCTCATGAACCTCCTCCTGACTGCCCCCAATGTGTTTACATCCATACTTAAATAAGGAGATCAACACTGTATGTGGTATTCGAGATGACATCTCACTACTGCCCTGTATAACTGAAACACAAAGTGGGAATGTTCAGTTCCTCCAATAATAAAGAGTAACATTTCGTTGGATTTCTTGATTGCATGTTGTACCGACGTGCTAATGTTTTGTGACTCATGCATGAGAACACCTAAATGACTCTGCCTTGAAATTCTGCAGCTGTTCTCCAATAAATAGTACTGTCCGTTTTGTATTCTTTCTGTCAAAATGAACAACTTCACATTTTTCCACATTATACTCCATCTGACAGATTTTTGCCCATTCATCAACCTTTTTATAGTCATCTACAACTTTCCTATGTCTTCCAGCATACTTTCCAAACTATCCTGGTGTCATTTCTGAATTTGATTTTGCTCCCCTCTTCTAAGTCATTGAAAGAAATTGTAAAAGTTGCACAGACCCCTGTGGGATTCCACTCATCAAATGTCTGTCAGTCAACCAGCCTTCTATCCGTGCTAATATGTTACCCTCTGTATCACGAGCTTTTACTTTCTGCTATAACTGTTGATGTGGCAACTTCTCAAATTTCTTCTGGAAATCCAAGTATGGTGCACCCATAGGCTTCCCTGTATCCACAGCATGTAGTAATTCTTCAAATAACTCCAGTGACAAAACCATGCTGATTGTTCCCAATTGCCTTTTGTTTTTCTAAGTGTGTAGCAATAATCTCTTTAACAATTGATTCAAACTCTTCCTTTTGACAGATATCAAGCTAACTGGCCTCCTTCTGTTCTTGAATTATATTCGTTATATTTGCCACTTAACAGTCCGATGGAAGTTTTCCTGAGTCTGGGGAGTTTTGAAAAACTAACATCAATATATCTGCTACCTCTTTTAAGATCCTAGGATGAAGTCCACCTGGATCTGGAGATTTGTCAGCCCACAGCTCTATCAGTTTGTTTGGTACCACTTCCTTTGTGACTATAATTTTGCTAACTTCCTCTCTCATTTCCACTTCTGATTTATAACTATTATTGGAACAATTTTTTTGTGTCCTCTATAATGAAGACAGAATCAAAATATTTGTTAATTGCACCTGCTATTTCCTTATTATATACTATTCCCTCCCTAAATAATTCTCTCCCTAAGGGCACTGTGGGCCTACCTAGAACATAAATTACGTTGGTTCAAGAAGGTAGCTCACCAACACCTTCTTTAAGGTAACTAGGGACAGGCAATAAATGCTTGCCAGCCAGAGGTGCCCTCATCCCACGAGTGACTAAAAAAGTAACTTTCCATTTTCACTCTCTAGAGAATCACTTCCTTTCTTTTTCTAAGTACTTGTAGAAACTCTTGCTATTCATTTTTTCATTTCTCACCAATTCCCTTTCATACTGTGATTTCCTACTCCTGATTAACCTTTCAGTTATTCTTTACCATTTTTTATAATCTGAACAATCACCTGACTTGACACTCATGTTTGTTCAGTTTTCTGCTTTTTTCGTTCAGTTCTATGCTTATCTTAAGTCCTTTAGTTAACCATGTTGTCCCTTTAGAATTTTTCTTTGTAATAGGAATATACTTGTTCGAAGTATTCTTAAATATCCCCTTAGATGTCTGCCATTGTGTCTCCATTGATCTATCCCTATATCTGGTATGCCAGCTCACTTCACGTAGCTCAGCTTCCAGTTGTCCTTAATAACGTTTAAAATACTAATCTTAGACCCAGTCTTCTCCAAACTAGATGTAAAATTTGATCATATTATGGATACTGCACCCTGGCATGCCTTAACTCTAAGATCATTAATCAATCACGTCACACCATACAATACTAAGTCTAGTAAAACCTGCGCTAGTTTTTTCTTTGGGAGTTTGGTGTCATGTTTATAGATGGTTCTCACCAGATAAAAAGTTAGGGGCAAGCCAACAGGCTAACAACAAACCTGCCCTTCAGTCGTAAAGCAATGCAGGTGGGCTGTGTTGATGGACAGTGAGATATTTGTCCATCAATGCGAGGAAATCCCACCCTGTGGCACTGGTGGCCAATCTGATTGGCTAGCAACTCCAGCAGTCTCAGCAGAGCTCTGTACTGGGTGCTGCTGGGACTGCAGGCAAGCTGATGAAAGAGGTCCTATGTGCAGTATTCAGGTATGTTAGAAGATTTTGGGCAGCAGTTTTTTTTTGCGAATCGGGGTGCAAGAATGTTGGGCGTTGGTTTTGAAGTACAGGCAAGTAGGAAGGAGTGGTGTACTATCTTGCCTGGAGAGGGTGAGGGTGGCTCAGCTGGGCAAAGGACACACCTTCCAAAGATAGAATCCTGTTCCTTTGCATTCAAACATTTACAAAATATGGGACACCACTCACACACCCCCTACTAACACTATCCATTTTATGGCTTGTGCAGTATGATATTGGGTGTCAACGGAGCATTTAACAAGCTGAACTACCCTTTAATTATTTATTAACATGGTGTCCAGGCCATCAAGGCCGGTCCACCTTCTGTTTTGTAGGGATGAGCTCAGAGGAGCAGTGAGAACTTGGTGGACTCTCCACCCTCCCTATATAATGTGGTTCTGGCCATGTTTCCTGGGAATATATAATAACCAGCCCATTGATCTGTAACTGTAATCAATCACAGGTAATTATCCTCAGCTTTCCTCTGGCATTCAACTCTTGCATCCATGTTTAGATTAAGTTTGTGATAAAATGGAGCCAACTAATGCTGGCAGAATCTAAGCTGAAAATTGGTGCACAGTTTAATGAAGAATATGTGAAGCTGACTAATACTATTCATGGTTTCTTCCATCTCCTTACTGATTATTAGTAAAAGTAAAGTTGACAGAGAATGAAAGAACTACTCTCTCATTGGAGAGAAACAACTAATGGGGGTTTAACCTGAGATCACCACACCTGAAACAAGGGGCAGACTTGAGAAAGTGGGACGTTCATGGTAACCTTACCCAGTATGGGAATTGAACCTATGCTGTTAATGTCACTGTACATTGCAAACCAATCCCCCAGCCAACTGAGCAAACCAACTGCTTTGATTAGTGGTACAACCTATTCAGTTCAGTCAGCTTGACATTAAATCTTAGCCAGATGCATTAGGCAGAGTGAAGGTGATTAGAGTTGGCAAAATACCAGTTGTAGTGCTGAGGGCCTGCAAGTAATAGCTTAACATCTTCTTTCTCGAGCTGTGTCACTTATACTGTGGTAATAGCATTCACCCTGACAAAGTGGAACATTGTTATCCACCCCAAAAAGAACAAATCTAGCCAAGCTAACTACTGTTTTATCAGATACTTCCCAATAATAAAGAGATGGAGGAAGCCATTAATAGTGTTCAAAGTCAGAACTTGCTTCAGCAGGTCTAGCAACATCTGTGGAGAGAAAGCAGAGTTAACGTTCCATGTTCAGCATCTGTGGTTCTTTGGTTTTCCATTAATGGTATTAATCAACTTCACCTATTCTACAACAACCTGCGCACTAATTCTGAGTTCAGGTTCTCCCAGCATTATTTGACTCCAGACCTTATCACAGCCTTAATCTTAACATGGTTGCAAGAACTGAATGCTAGGGGAGAGCTGAGAGTAATTGCCAGAAATTTCAAGGCAACATTAAACCACGTGTGATATTAAGGACTTCAAAAGAAAGTAAAATCAGTGTGTGTCAAATGGAAAGATAAAGTCCAACAACTGGAATCATAGCTGACATGCAGGAAGATGATCGTGGCTGTTGAAGGAGCACCTTCAGGGCAGCATTCTCATCCCAACAATCATCAATGACCCCCTTCTATCATAAGGTTACGATGTTCACAGATGATTTACAGCTCTTCCAACAATGAATCCACCCGTGTTAGCGTACAGCAGGACCTGGACAACCTTCAAGCTTGAGCTGACAAGTAAGTGTCTAGTAGCACTTGAACCTTGTAAGTGCAAGGCAGTGAAACAAACTTGTACATGACCTTCAGCAGAACTGTTTTTGTTCAGGCTTTTTTTATATTTTCTCCAATGAAAAATTATCAATTATCTATTAATTATGATTTTTTTTAAGTATGTGCCTAACCCATGGCAACCAAGTTTGTAAAGTTCATAAAAAAGTGGTAAATACATTAATTGAAAATTGTTAAACATTAAAGAAAAAGCAGTTGTTGCCTTGCCTAAGTAATGAAGAACACCTCAGAAAATGTTTTGATACCTATCTCACAATGGGATTGGAATAACTAAATGCACATTGTTCTTAAAATAAAAGACTATTGACACAACCAGGCATTTAAAATAGAGTGCCGGGGAATCACTAGGAATGCTTATAAAGACAAATTGCCAGAGGAATTATTTAAATCAAGGCTTACATGGTGACTCACTAATGTGGGGAAATGTGGAATATTCTTTATTTCATTATTGCTATGTGTGAAAGAACTTGAGGTTGTGCCCCATCCTCTGAGCCAGGCATTCCACGTTTAGTTCCCACTCCAGTCCTTAATGACCAAGGAGGATGCATTCATAATGGGGCCAAACAGGTTGAGTATCAATTGTAATTCCCTTCTACAGTTAAAGGGCTAAGATGCCTGGTTAGCCATATGATGGAAAGAAACTGGAACCCCTGCCATCCATCACTACCCACAGCTCTAGGCTAAAACATGCATGTAAGAGTGTTTATTGCCACAGCAATTTGAACTTCTTCGGGAGCCAGTTGGCTGGATGGTTGACATGGATTAGATTGATGCCAACAGCATGGAATTTGATTTCCATTCCAAATGGGGTGGATTTGGTACCTGTCTCCTTACCCTTCTCGTGCCAGTGATCATGATGCTATGGGTCAGACATGACTTCAAGCAAAGAATTGAAGAAGAAGTAGTCATGAAGATGTGTTATAATGTAACTATACTAAGAACTGAATGGACTTGGGAATTTTGAAAAAAAAAGGTAGAGGGATGGGAACGATCAAAGAAGGAAGTCCAGTTGATTATTTGTTGAAAGAGTCTCAGTCATCAATACAGAGTGACTTGACAGGAAATTAAGAGTTAACCTAAGATCAGAAGAAAGGAGGGTGTTTGCAAAGGTAGATCATTGGAGGAGATTGTTTGGGTAGTGTGTGGTTTGAAAAGTAATACAAGGATCTTGAAGTCAATTAGAGTACAGGGTAATGTGCGTGCAGAATCTAATGGTTAGAATATGCACACCAGGTAATTGAACAAACCATCAACGAGAAATTAGCTCTTAAGAGAACTGCAGATGTAGTAATGGTAGCTAGACAGGTAGGCCTTTATCAATCCCACTTCTGAGCTGGAGTATAGGGGATATATATGAAAGATCTACTGTTTGAGATCTTTTCCAGTGGTGGTTGACAAGGTTGTGAAATGGGTCATTGAATATATAACCAAAAATCTATTGGATCAAGCATTTGTGCTTCAGTGTACTGCACTGCGCCAACCTATATAAGCTTAAATGTTCTTTGATGTTAATTTATATTGACAAAATATTAACGGTCAAATGTTAGAAAATAAGGATTGCCTCTAACAATATGCATTTAGTGAGCAATTTTTATCAATTTTGTTCTTAGACTGCAAGCAGCATTGTTTACACTCCTTCTGTAATAGGTAAGTTCTCACATTTGGCTCATTGCCATTTTATCTTGCATTGTGCATCGGGTCAAGATAAAATTGTTGTATCACGGGTGTAAGATATGCAGTATAAACTTTGACATCATTCTGCTAAACCCACAGTAATGTAAAACAAATAGGAATTTAAAATATTTAGAATCATAAAATCCCTACAGTGCAGAAAGAGGCCATTCAGCCCATTGAGTGTGCACCAACCATCTGAAGAGGATCTCACCTACCTGTTCTTATAATCCTGCATGTGATTTTTTTTTTCCATGGCTAACTCATCTAAGTTGCACATCCCTGGACACCATGAGACCATTTTTTCAGCATGGCCAATCCAACTACCCTGCAGACTTTGGACTGTGGGAGGAAATCGGAACACCTTGAGGTAACCCACGCAGACACTGGGAGAATGTGCAAACTCCACACGGATAGTCATCTGAGGCTGTGTTGAATCCAGGTCCCTGGCACTGTGAGACAGCAGATTTATTGGCATAATAATAGTAAAGGCTTGCCAGAATGACCAAATGCAAAGTTAGGAACTAGTAACAAAAGGTTCACAATAACTTGATGGGGGTAGAGTCTCTGCCCACCTGAAACATCAATATAATAGCGAATAAGGTTGGGAGTGACCAACTCGCTACATTGAGCATTCCAGAGGGAAAAAGTAAAGGGCGGCCATAAGAATCCCTGGCAAATGCTAATCAAATGTCTGGTCAGAGCCCACCCTTAAGGGTAGGTTGCAATCAAGATCTGGACCACCAAAAAGGAGACAAAATAAGGGCAATTTAAAATTTTTAAAAGGTGCAATATCTTTAAAGGCTGTTGCTGGCAAATTAGGCAATATCTAAATGGGAGCCTTGTTTCCTCCCACTGTAAGGTCTGGCATTTTAAATAAACAATTCACAGGCTCCCTAGTAGAGTAGGCAGTTGCACATACCCCCTCCTGCCTCACACACACACACACACACACTTTGGTAAGGTTTCGCCCAGGTACAGTTCTGATATAAATGCCAGCATTGTTGGTCCGCAGAATTGCAGAACTTTAGTCTCATTTTGCTCATACTAACAATGTCAGTCAGTACAAATGCCATAAAATTATATTAGTTCAATGTACATATGTGGAATCCAGAGAATGTAGCTGCTTTTATTGAAACTGTGCAAGAAATCCAGCTAACAAAGTGGTCTACTTTAAATATTCCAGAATGGGTAAATATTTGAAAATTGATCTTGAGATCTTGAAATTAACATGAGAATAGCCCTCAAATAAGATTGTGGAACACTCTGTAGGAGGCAGGGATGAAATTGGAGGACGTTAAGTTGGCAGGAGTACAAATAAGAGAGCTTGTGGAAAACTTATTGATCCAAACAGACTTGCTATCTCAACTTTGATCTGAGATCTTCCACTATTAGCAGTAGTGGCACTGCAGTTAGCCTCGGTGTCTCTAGGATACAAAAGGAAACATTCATAAATGGTTCCTGTACCCATTCTTGGCAACATCCTTGATTGAACAGTGAGTAAAATTGGGATTGGGTTTGAGTGTGATACTCCCACAGTGGAACAATCCCCCAGCATTCACCACCTAGATTCACAGAAATTCTCAGAGCTGCTGGGATCTATGGAGCCATATCCCAGGATGAGATGCACTTTTGGAAGAATGTTACAAACATTCATAAAACAAAATATATATGTTGTGCTGTGCCTTTTGCACCTCACAAATCGATACTGTCGGATTCCATGATGAATCAAAGAACCTTGCAATTCAACTTCATAATTTAAAATACACCACCTATAAAAATGAAAAGTGAGTTGCACTGAATGTTAGGAATCTGAATTGAACCATATCATATGGCACACATTCACCTTGAATGCTTATGCGGCTGGATTTTAAATTTTGAGTTCTGCAGGAAAGCACCAGGCCAGAGTGAATTCAAGCTCAACCAGAAATCCAGCTTTATTTCATGACTGTTAAACAATGCAAAGAATTAGAAAATCAAATTTAGATCGACAATTTTAATGATTTTGATTTGCAGTATATATTGGCATTCGATGTTTAAACAGCTACAGTTGAACTTATAAGCCAGAAATTTAAACTTTGTTTCATTAGTTTTATTTTCATTTTCTGCTCACCTGTTCTGTTTTTATCGTGTGACAAATTAAAGTACAATTTCCACTATTAGCACACAAGAACCCTGGAAGTTGATGTGGTCCAGCTGCAGCCCACAAAACATTCCATTTTCCTCACCATCCTTCCTGTTCAGATTAAACCCCTGATGGTTTATGATTGGGTGGATAAGTGTCTAATGTAAACATAATTATCTGCTTGGGATTTGATAGCTATCAACAAGTCTGAATTGGAAATTCCTAACTACTGCTTGTCTGACATAAAAGAGTGACTATAAATGGAGCTTTAATTAGAAAGTCAAAAATAAGCAGAACAAGCTTTCCTGTTTGATTCAGTTCATATTGCAAATAGCTTACATTTTTGAAATAGTAATGATTGATAGAAGCTGGAATAGATTTTTGTCACAAGCAGTCATTGATTAAATAGGTGAAACACTTGTTTATAGTCATTTGGTATACTGAAAGACCCTGAAAATGATTTATTTAAAATTCAGCACTTCTTTTGTTTTGCCACATGATAGAAGTGTTAAGAATAGTTCAGAATAGCTGAAACTGCCATTCTTTGGAAAGAATGTATTTGTTTGTAAGTGGAGGGTTGCAAAAAGGCTGTGAAATATAGAGTGAGGATAATTGGGTTATCAGATGCAGACACTACAGGGAATTGAACATTATCTGCTCTCAATGCAAGGACTAGTGGGTCACTTCCTTACATCTCCAGCTTCAGTTCTTCCTCCCTGTGAAGAAATCCAGACAATGTAAAATGGGCTTTTACTGCTGGCTACCCCAAGCATCTCAGTTTCTGTGCCCTTCAACAGGTTGACTTTATGAGGCATGACCACTCTAAATAACATCTTGCCTTGCTTTCTCTCCATTGATTCAATACTCTTTAATTGCTTCCAACACAAGCCAGATCCTCAGCTTCAAGTGTGCTTCCCTTAGCTTCAACTGCTGTTATTCATTTCTATTAGATAACTTCTAACGAAGATATTGACTTGCAGTTTGACACAGACACTGCTACTGTGGTTGATTTACTGTTGATTTAAAAATCTCTCAAAATAACTTTGTAAACTAGATAACATTATTGTAAAATTATTTTTAGTAATATTAAAATGGATTAAACACCCAAAGTAAAAACAACAGTAATCTGTTAGTATACAATATTAGGATACAGTTTCTGAACTATTGTAAGAACTGGTGAAGAATATGGATGCTTTCCTTTTTGTTTAACTACTACATACAATTCTTTCTTCAAATCTCAAGCCCTATTTGTCATTAGAGGAGATATTTTCTGGTTAATAAGCTCTTTTCTGAAGGGAATTGAGTTATAAAAAGACAAAATTCTCTCTTTCAGTGGATTGGCATAACTCCTGATTTTCACATTGTTTATACTTAGACTAATTGATTACCTTCTTTCTTAATCGTACAATATCATGTCTATTATAAGCATAAAATGTCATCTTGAAAAATACTTAAATAAATGGCTGTGAAGATTATTGTACCTTTCTCAACTTTTTTTGCAAAATTCTGGGCTATTCATGTAGTTTATTATTGTTAAAGCGGTGAAAAAAAGCTCTACGCACACAGGACAATGATATATTTCCTTATTGCCCGTATAAATTTGCACAATTATTCTTTGGTAATGGATTAAACGGTTAACACAGACATACTTAGGATTTCTCTGGAGGATTTCCAACCTGCCTACAATATGCTTGTGTAGAACTGTACCGGTTCTCTATGGTACTGAAGGGGGAGATTTCAGATGAGGGTAAATGTGATGGGAGTGCAGATCAACAATAAATCACCAATTGGATACAGGACAAGTACTAATTAATTAAAGTTGATCATGTATGTTCTTCCTCTGCTTAGCTTGCCTGGAAATAGCTAATTCCTTTCTAGCAGTATGTTGAGTAGAGAAGAAACAACTTGATCTATAATCTAGAAGTCAACTATAATTGATAAAGTGGACTGAAAAAAAAAGAAACAAAATAATGCTTTTGAAACATTTTATTGCAATTTGTAACCCTAAGCTGAAAGAAAAATTTGAAGAAAAGCATCATTGATGATGTGAAATAGACAAGTCGAAAACATTATAATGCTCTCACACATCTCCATTGATGTCAGAATGCCTGATTAGCATCCAATGTAAATGTTTCTGGAGAAAATGATCTGGGCACGTGAAATTTGGAACCGTTATCTCATTTGCTACTAAGGCACCATTTGGCACTTTTCCCAGGGCAATCCTTGCTATTGGGAAGATACCAGTTGGTGTCCTTGCTGCAGCTGTGTGGCGTAGATTAGAGGTAAAACAAATGACCAATGGAGGTATATCTTAAATGTGTGAAGCTCAGTTTTGGATCAGTACAACCATGTGTATAATGGATTGAATACAGGCCCATTTTAACCTTAAATGTAAAAATGCGATATGACACTGTTGTCTCAGCTGTGGAGGAGAAATCAGTAAGATTACTCACCCACCTTCCACTTGGAGTCTTTAAGTGGCATAAATTTAAGGCTGAGGAAAGGAAAAATAGTAATGTTTTCAGTAATGAGAATACATTATATTATGCTGTAACCTTTACCTCCTTAACTGTCATAAAGTATGTTTCATTTACTTCACAATTTATCTTCTTCTTCGCTTCGTGCGAGTAGCAAGTCTTTGTCAGGAAACTGCCGTAGGAATGAGGAAAGAACAGAATGTGATTTAGGTTGGAATGTTTCTAATGTACATTTATCATCTAGGTTTAACAACACAATTTAGATTTCTGGACCAAAGTGGGCAACGCTGGTCTAAGGCCTACAAAGTGAGCTAAACAAAATATTCAAAGAGAAAAAGTAATGGTAACCAAAATATAACACAAATCAGTGTAAAGTGGTGCATTAAGGAAGAAAAATTGATGACTTGTACATTCTATTTATGATACTGAAAATGTTAATGGCTTGTCAAAAAAAGTGTTCATGAGGGGCAGCACAGTTACTCAGTGGTTAGCACTGCTGCCTCGCATTGCCAGCCACACGGGTTTGATTCCAGCCTCGGCTCTGTGTGGAGTTTGGACATTCTTCCCCTGACCGTATGGGTTTCCTCCAGGTGCTCTGGTTTCCTCCCGCAGTCCAAAGGTGTGCAAGTTAGGTGGATTGGCCATGCTAAATTGCCCATAGTGTCTGGGGTATGAAAAGCAGGGATAGGGTAGGAGGTGGGTCTGGGTGGGATGCTCTTTGGAAGGTCAGTTTAGATTCGATGAGTTGAATGGCCTGCTTCCACACTGAAGGAATTCCATGTTTCCAAACTTGAAGCATTACGTTTTTGGTAATATCAGAGCAACAATCAACAATGTGTATGTCATACTCAAAAAAAATTTCTGAATTAGTTAGATTACAAGTTAAAGGATATCATGCCCAAATTTTACAGTTCTGTAGTCAGGCTACACCTTCAATGTTAAGTTTTGTTCGGGTCATAAAAGTACAATTCAGATATCGAAGACTTGGAGATGGTACAGCAAAAAGCCAGAAGCTGGTTTCTAGCATCATGTTGTTAAAGACTAAGGAGACCTGTGCTCTTTTGCCATTAAAATTTATGGTTTAAAGGAAATGACTGGAGAGAATCTTATTGGGGTATATAAAATAGTACATGATATTGAACAGGTAAATCCAAAAACTACCACAGTAGGTTAAGCTATAGAAGAATGAGCATTGATTGAAAATGGTGAACAGTAATTTAGAGCTGCTATCAGAAACTTCCTCGTCACAGAAAAACTAATCAATACTTGGACTTCTGGGTCGAGTAGTAAAAGCAAAAACCTTAAAATCACTTTAAGAAACAAGTGATCACTGAAAATGGGGACTGTGAAGCTTTTCTGGATGAGTGAACTCTGTTGCATCAAATGGCTGCATCATTTACATCTATAAGCAAGCAAGAGGTACATGAGAATGAATCACTGTTTGATTTCTTTCTTTCCTTACTGAAAAGCAATTTGCCTGTCCTCAATCTTTATTTTATTTCAATTCCTCTGTTCAATTCTGTACTTATGATAATTTCAACCATAATGGAAAAGTAATATTTGGTTGAAGGCACTAAGACCACATTATCATCATATTAAATTTCCTTAACATTTCAGAATTTTTTAATTTGTGCTATTACTCTTGAATGTTTCTTCGCGCTCCTTTTCTCCTGAAGATTCTGACTTTTCTTTGGATGGGGTTCCATGGACACCATTTGGCATCTGGTACCTCATCCTAGTGGATATTCTTCTCTTGTGAGCTTGGACAGTAAGTATTGTTGGGCTTTTTGAACAAGGGCCCTTAGTTGATCCTGCAGTTGTCTGCACGTTTAGAATTCCAGTTGTTTACTGATCAACAGTGAGAGCTGTGGCTGATTTTTTTTTACCCCAGGAATAAGACAAGGAGCATGCTCGACAAATCCCCCACAAACATTCACCAGTTATGTACACAAATAAAGCTGGGACTTTTCTCTCAATTCCATGTTAAATGGTTTACTTACACAAGGATTCATCTATTTCATAAAAGATCAATTTGACTTTTTTGAAATTGCAAAGTAAAAAAAATTACAGTTTTTGCTGTTTTGGCAAATTAGAATTAGTTGCATTATAGCTCCCATTTCTGGAGAACAATTTAACTGTGTCTACATCTTTAAGAGGTCACCCTCTGTTATAATGATCTGTTGTTCACGAGCCTACTTTATACCAATTTGTGTGTGCATGTGCAATCAAAAATGACTCAGAGTGAGTCAGATGATAATCATCTGCTGTTGATATGAAGACTTGCCTTATCTGACCACCATGAATCAGGCTGATTCCAAGTGAATGAGATTTTAATCACCTGTCACTACCCACAGCACTTTCTCTATATTTATGATAATTTTTTTGTCTTTTTATTGAAATTAGTGTTGACTGAATCAAGTAATCCTGATTAGCAATCTCACTGTATCCAGTCAAGAGTGAAATGCATCAGAGCGTTATTGCCACACCAGAACATGCTAAAAATTAAAACAGGGAGCAGGAGGAGTATGTCGGCCTTAGTTATTGATGATGGTTTGGGTTTTGTGTGCAAGATAATACAAATTGCAACGCATCTGAAAAGAAAACAAATTGTACAAATGCTTTTGTGGCAAAATCAAGTTCAGGTTACTGTATATTTTCAACAACATTGTGTGTAAGATATAGAGAAAGTATATTAAAAATATATTGAATTGTTTATTTAGAATGCATTGTTACAAGTTTAGTTGATCCATTTCCATGGATTTGCAGAACTTGAAAAATCATTAAAGACAAATTATTTTAGGCTTGTACAGATATGGGATAAACAAAAGATGATGTGCAAGCTGAAAATCCAGTCTCTTGAGGTTCTTAGGCTGCTGAAATTGTGTGGGTCAGTCATTCACCTTAAGAAAGGGAATAGGCCAATCTATTGTTAAGTGGCGCTATCAGAGCTATGGCAGCCTCTGCACTGTTATAGAAGGAATCTTGCACAACAAGACAACCAAGAGGCTATCATCAGGGTTTCGATGGATAAGACAAGAGGTTGAAGGCAGTAAAGGTAGAAGTGGTGCTGTCAAAGAAGGTTTACTTGAGGAAGTAATGAGGCCTACAATCAAGTCCTACTGTCAGTAGTTTTTAATGTTTACTTATAATTTGTTTCCTCATTTATTCTTTTCAGCTGATGAAAATCTCAACAGTCAATAAAATATTTAACCTGTGTCTTTACTAGGAACAGTATATTTGTTATTAATTTAACATTTTAAATTGTTGTCTAGCTTTTCCAATGAATAAATCAAATGTATTCCTCAGCAGCATCATGGAATTTTTATAATCTTAATGCTACATATTGATTGACATCCGCAGCACACATAAAAAGTAATGACAATGTTTTGTTATCTTTATGTTGTTTTGTTTGCATGGTTGTTAAAATGTGGAGTCAGCATGTCTGAGACAGGATCCTAACAAGTTCCTTCTAATCAGCTTTGGAATTTTTCTGCCAGGCAAAAAAAATGCTCAGTAAAGAACAAAGCTACACTTTTTTTCCCCCCAAAGAAACACATTTGTTTAAAGATTGACCTGTCAATTTGTGAATCAACATTTCTGTTTTTTTTTACTAGCCATCATGCTTTCACTTTTTTTCTTGAGAAGGGGAAATAATACAAAGCTGCTATTTGTTGTTTGAAGGAAGTAAACTTCATCAGCTCGACTTAGATGCGTACTTCAAATGTCACTCAGTGCGGCTTTCTTGTAATGAAATGCTGCATACAGATTTCTTTCTTTAAGCTCAAGGGGATTAGACCCAGTAAAAGAAAAATTCAGTCTCCCTGCTCCAGTGCATCGAAGTGAGAAGTTTAAAATCCACAATTTATTCAAATATTGATATTTCTACTTGTCAGAGAGAGGGCCTTGAAATTTCCACTGAGCACTGTTGTCAGAAAAATTGCAGGAGATGTGTCAGATAATTCATAAACGGAGTTCACCACTGTGAAATCAGTTGGGAGCAGCAAAAAAAAATATTCTTGTAAATGTAGAATAAGGGCAATATAACAGAAAATAGCACTCACTTTTCCATCATGTCAAGCAAATGTTCAATTTGGACGAGGCATTTTTTAAACAGCTTGCTGCTTCTCGTGAAACCACAAAGCATGAAAAATGTTTTGAGTTCTGCATTGTAGACATGGGATCTGTTTGTTGTTTTTTCCTCAGAGACCCTTTTTTCCCATCTTGCATCAGCCAATCAGAATGTGTCTTTTTATGAGCCTCAGTAATCAACCCTGTTCTGCATGTGGTTTGCATTAGGGCCAAAAAAGCTGTGAACGACTAAGCTAATGATGTGAGGCACTGGTACAAATTCCAATCTGTTGAATGTAGGCGAGAAGCTCCAAGATTCCTCTTTAGTATCCTCAGTTCACCACCATGTGGTAGAGTCATCAATTACGGTAATTTCAGCTCAGGGAGTGTTTGGTTAGGAATATTTGACCCTATTCAGGCACTGTCTTATTTGTTACTTTAACCCATTACTTCTCACACATTTGCAGCAAGCTTAGGAAATTACAGTCCATTCTTTGAGATCGCTCATTTATTTCTCTCTCAGTTATATCGTGAGCATGAAATCTCAAATTACAGCATAACTGGCAATTCCAAGAATGTGCAAATGCTGTGCCTGATCCATACTCACGGTTCTGACAAGCTTGTATGTAGATGATGAATAGGACAAGGACAGGGGTGGGGTCAGGAAAAAATTAGTATGAAGACATGTCTCTTGATGCCAGATGATCACATAGTTCACAACGCTGCTGACAAGCAGGCTTCTGGCACAGCTTCTGGCCCATCTGGGGGTGATAGTATAAAGTATGGTAAATGTAGAAGAGGTTAGGGATCAACATTTTTAAATAATTATACTGCATATTAGTTTCATTGGGAAATACTGAATTGCAGACAGTTTGAGGCAGACTACAGTTGTAAGACTTCACAGTACTTCTAAAAGTTGAATGGCTTAATTATTTCTTTCCCGTTGGAATGAGCGCGTTTACTTTTACATACAGAATCAGAACAATAAATAATACTTTTCAGAAATAAAGAAAAATAATTCAGTAATTCCAAATCTATCTAAAAGAAGTCAACGCTATGAAAAGTTGATGAAACACACATACATGCCCTGGGCCTAAATGTATTCTTCACAGTAAATGATTTAGGGCTGCACAGCATTTCACCTCAAATGCATGTTAAATTATAGCTTGATGAATAAGCTGCATGTACAAATACCTTCTCAATTTTGCACCATTCCTGACCGGACACTACAAGGTACTGACATCTTTGGCTTGTTAGAGCATAAATGCCTTCAGAGCTGACGTTTTCCATGCCTGCCTGCAGCCTATTTCTCTTTTTTACCCATTGCTTACTGTCTGCTTGGTGTCTGGGTGAATCTGTCATCTGTGCCAGAACACGGCCTGCTGCACCACTGACAGTGAGAAGGTAAACGGTGGCTGCCTGAATCCCCCATTAACTCTGTGAGTCGTATTGATTTCTTGTAAAAATAATGATATTGACAGGGCTTCTTGGAGTAATTGTTTCCAGAACAGGGAGGTCAGTGCAGGAGGGAGGATTTTTGGTTCTGGGGTGGTTTGCAGACATGGTAAAAGGACTGAGGGTGGAGGGTGGTCAAAGCAATAGTCTGAGCACTTCACTTAGTAAGGTACCTAAAAAGAGTTGATCTCATTGACATTGTGACCACTGTACCAATTTAGAAAGCAATTTTACCTGCCTATTTGGGAAAGGAAAAAATGGCTGTTAAATGCCATTAATGTTAAGCTTGTGATTCTGCTGCAGTATTTGAAGTTCCAATGTGTTGGAAAGCAGTTTGTACTTTGTAGTAATCCCAGAAATAAAATCATAAGGGACATGTCAATAAGAACAATAAGATATCAAGAGTCACCGATGGTGATGTCCTATTATATGTATATGTGTGACATTCACATACAGTTGTTGGATAAACTATTGTTAGCAGTCAACAGTGAATCTATAAAATAACTGTATCAAAAATGGATTGTTGTTACAAAATATTGGCAGTTTTGACATGAAGCAGTTTTGACATATGGTATATTATATTTAGGCAAACTAGAGTCTTTGACTGTGGGTTTGTTCTCCCAGAACATAAGGTGTGTTGGATACTACCTAAAACCGTGATGCAGGAGTGTACATCTGGTAGTAGCAGCTTGGGGCTGTACATGCAGCAATACACAGGAGCGTTCAAAGCTACTCCTTCAAATCTTGATCAGAGCAGCACCCTTGCCAACTGCTGGCCCATTAAATATACATGTGTAGAGGTCATAGTTAGAGGTCTTAGGTTCAACATAGCAGTATGCTCTTAGGCCAACTTGGACTGAAGGAATCCTGAGAAAAGCATATGCATAGTTTTTGTTTATTATTGCATTTAAAGGCAAAAACAAAATTATACATTGAAAAAGGTAATGAAAGAAATAGGATCGTAAGAGAACTGCATTACCAGCCATTTTGTAGTGAGGTCCAAATGTGGTGTCAAATCACAAAAGTGACATTATGTTATTTGTGAGTACAAAAATGAACCTTCTTATGAACATGGACAAAAGCATATCACACTGAAGAATAAAAAAATGTGGACATGGGGAAAAATAAATAATTTGTTGTAATCTTGGATTTAGAGAGTATTTCCATGCCACTTTTCTATTTTGTGTTGGCCTTCACTCATTCTGGATTTGATGTCATCCAGGCCTCAATGGGGCTGCCAATTGCTTTCTCATATTGAGCAATAATTGTTAGTATTTTATACAAGAGTGCACCTATAGCATGATTCGTTTGGTTAATTAAATTACTTGATATGATTTCTATTTCACCATTGAAGGAAACCTGCAAACTCATTTTGGTTGTGTCACTCATGAGCTGTTGAGTTAGCCTCAATCACAGAAAATACATGTTGTATTCTGTATTTCAACTTCATTTGAACATATTTTCTAGCCCCAGTAAAAAATAAAAAGGAAGATTAATTAGAGCAGGTAGATGAGCTCGAGTATAATTAACATATTTTAACAAACATCCACTTCTTTGTCTAAATCGTTAAGCCTGATCTGTCAGGGTAATGAACTGCAGCAGAGGCTTATCAATTAAACGGACAGAGAGCAGTTTTATCACAAACATTGCTTTTGCTCAAATTTACTTCAAACAGGTTATTTGTCATCATCTACAAAGATATTTGCCTGGACATCTCTCCCCTCAGTAAACCTGGTTCTTTCAGTACCATTTTACAACAAGATTTGTATTTGTTGTAATCCAATAAACATTGCAGATGAAGGCTGATGTGGCCCTGTTGGGAAATGGTGTCCAGGCTTGTAGCAACATCTAATGGGCATTTAGGTGCAAACTAGCTGTGAAGTGTTAAATATTTACATGTAGAATGCCAATAGTAATTGTCCACTTTATCTGAGGTTGCCTAGGGAAATGTCCTATTTGTTTCTGTACTCCTTCATTAAACAGAACATAAGAAAATCCCTTGCAATTTTTAGGATTTAAAATTAATAAAGCAAACTAGTAGAAAAGTGACATTTTTTGAGTTATTATCTCTGCCCAGTGCCATATAATATGGTTTTGACTCTGTGTGGCCTGTCTATTAACAAGACAGGTTGAGATTCACAAATAATAAAAAATATTTATGTTTTTCCTACTGATGCTAACAAGGTAACATATCACAGAGGCACTGACAGGAAAAGAATATGGTAACTGTGTCTTAAGAATGCACAGCACAGTGGGATCCCTTTCTGCTCCCATAAACTCCCTGGGATTCTGTGTTTTGTGTCCTTATTATTCCTCAGATTGTCTTGTGCTTTTTGTTTTGGAAATCTGATGTGTCACAAATGCATCCATCTCATATATATTTGATAGTTAATATTAGTCTCAACCAGGAAAGTGCACTTTACATGTGGCAACATACGATTACCTGAGAGCGTTATTGCTAAGGAAAAAAATCAATACCAATTTATAATTCACGATTGCAGCCTATCAGTTTTTATGGCTCTCTATCCAATCTCATTAATTTTTTATTATGATTGACTGAAACTGAAAGATTTTTAACATGTTTCGCTGTTATTTATTCAACCTTAATAATTAAATAAACCTTAATTGGCTGTATTTTGAAGCATCTTAAAGCCACAGTCAAAATGGGTTTTGGTTCTATACATTATTAATATCAAAGGACCACACTTTTTTTCTAAAGTAAGTAGAGGATACAATGTTAAAAATCCTATTATTTCTAGCTTATATATAAACATAGTGAAGTTTCATTCAGTTCCATTCAATTAATTTGTTTCTACAATACATGTTATTAATAATAATTATCCATATAACATACATAACTAAAAGAACAAGTTGCAAAAAAGGCTCTTATAGAAACTATTTTATGAAAACATGATACGTTACTTAATAATGCTAGATTTCCTCTGAAAAGTACCCATGAATGAAGATGACCTCACAAAGGACCTTTCTGATTGGTGGTTAAGTTGTTCCTTTCAAAAGTGATTGACAGACGGAAAATTGCACTTTCAAATTTCATCCGTATTCATTTCAGTTGTACTTCCACATGTCAACCTCTTGCCATTCCCGGACTGGCCAAGGCTGTATATATTAGCTGGTACCACAGCGATAAGGAAGACAATTCCTTAGTTGAGCACTCTGAAAGAAAATCAATCATGTCATAAATGAGAAGTATGGATAAATTTAAACAGTGGCAACTTTCATCATTTCATTTTTGACCACATTGGTGGATCTAACTTTGTGTTTCTGTTAAGATCAACAAAAAAAATGTGTAATGATTGCAGAGAGAGAAAGAAGTTTAATATTGAAAGTGGTTTACGAGACTTTGTTTATGTAAGACTTTATTTGTCTGCTATGTGTCATGTTAGTTTCACACAGTACTGCAAAGGACTGGAACATTAAATCCTGCAATTTAAAATCAAGGATTAAACTGGACGTTTTGACAGAATGTCAAAGCCTTCTGTTGACTATGACAAGGGGTTTCAGCTACACCATGCAAGCTACATGCCTCCTCATTTAGCATGTAAGTGGTGGCAGTGTTGCTGCAAAATCTAGGAAATGCATCTTAAGTATTTTACTGTAATTTCCACAAGAAGCATGACACAAAACAGAATGCATCTGCTGATCTCTTACCATTGAAATGTTACTGAGTAGATGCTTTTAGTAACAACTTCAGAAAAAAAAGTTTATATTCCATGAAATTCAAATGCAGGGCTATTCCATGCAAAGTGACCTCTGTCGGTTCACATTATCTCATTTACGCAAACAAAATGTGTTCGAAAATAAAAAAAGTTTTTTAAAAAATCTGCCTGAAGCAAAATAAATTCTTAGAGAAAAACACAAATGTGAAGGCTAACCACAATGACACATGTCATTAGTATATTGATGCTATAGAGTGGTAGAATGTGTGTCCTGTTTTTGCAGTTCTCTGCGAGATGGGTCCTGAATCTTAGGTGGGCTTTCTGTAGAGGTGTAACGGAGAGAGTGCCTGCAGACAGGGAAATAATTCAGGAGTGTTAGCTGGTGCTTCTCTTGTGAATACTTTGGCAAAAGTAATTTCCATGAGACTCACATATTGGTGACTGATGCCAACCGCATAGGATTTGCACAGTGTAAATGTAGCTAAATTGGTATTGGCAGAGCTCAGAAAAAATCCATCTATCAGTCCTCTCATCATGAAATAGGTTGTAGCATGAGGCAGAAATAAAATCATGGGTAGGAAGAGGGGAGGACGGTATTGAAAGTAATAGTTAACATATTGAAACACATGAATAGTATTGTAACATCATTGTCCCATTTGTTCTGTTCATGCTAAAACAGATCTTAAGTTTTAAATTAGTTTTCTGTTCTCTGTAGTCCATGACACGATTTAATACTTAATATTTGGATGAGATACATCCATTCAGAATAGTAATAAATTTCACATAAAGAATATTATGGGAAACAAATACATTCCTCAAGTGTTGGTTCTACAATCAGTTTTTCCTGCCTTCTATTAAGCTATAAAATCGACTGTCACTCCTCATCGATTGCATCTGAATTGTTATCTATATTTCTCAAAAATACCCTTGACAGTTAATATAACATAAATTGTAATCTGGGGAAATGTCTGTTTGTGGCAGTAAAATGCTTCGATTCTGAACAAAGTTATGTGGCTATATTCTGTATGAGTTGAATTTTCTTTGAGGGAAGGGGAAAGAAGGACAAGGTTTTGGTTCTTAATAGTAGATACTCATTGGGACTACGGCCTCAAAGGAAACAGTTGGAATCCATGAAACTTCCTTTTTCCAGCTGGCAAGTCAAACCAGCAGTAAAAGGATTTCTTAGGATTTAACTCTATTCCTTCTTCTTTAACAAGAAAATTAGTGTGTAAAGGAGATCTGTCATGATAAA
This sequence comes from Ginglymostoma cirratum, assembly GCA_024137785.1. Lineage (NCBI taxonomy): Eukaryota > Metazoa > Chordata > Chondrichthyes > Orectolobiformes > Ginglymostomatidae > Ginglymostoma > Ginglymostoma cirratum. The sequence continues at coordinate 31,977,306 of JAHRHZ010000140.1, read as the reverse complement.
GAGCAGCTTGACTGCCACCTCTCTATCCCTGCAGATTCACTCAATGACTCCCCCTGGGATTCTTCTTTAAGCGTCATAAGGCCAAATTTATTGTCTCTGCCACATAATTTCAAAATTTGATTTGTGCCATGGATCAGCATTAATTCTAGAATAAAATGAGAAACAATTCATAAAAGTGGGTGTAAGAAACAAGGCAAACTAATGAGTTAGTTGCTAAAGTATGTCTTAATTTCTTTACCATAATGAACTCTTTTTATTATGTATATATTTAATTCTTTTCTTTTCCGTACATGAAATGATTTTACAGACCTTTCCCCATGTGGGAAATCTTTTATTCACATCTAACAGTGGCAGGTCCATAATATGTGGTTCATTGCAGTGTGAAAGTAGATTTCAGCAAGGTTAACAGCAGGGGTATAGTAAATTAGAATATTTTTCCCATTCAATTGATGCTTTATCTGAATCAACTGGAACTTAACACAGGTACTATCAGAAGCTGATTATGATATTTGTCATGTGAAGTAATCAATCAAACACAAAAGAATGTTACTACACTCACATTAGCTAGGCTGAAAAAGCATTTAAAATGTCTAAATAACTAAACCATTCAACATACAAAAGCTAGCAAAACATGGCCAGTATGTGTAATCCATAAAAATTTATGTATGGGATAACTCTTGCAAGATTAATATGTCATCTTTAGCAGAGCAAAAGTACCCACAGCAAAAACATGAATCATGACTTGTGTATTATTAAAAGAACATCCTTTATTGAAGCAAAATATTTTTGCCACATTCATATATAAGGTATTATATACAAAGATTACCGGTCACGTTGACATACTTTAAGTTGTTTATTCCTCTTGGAGTCCTGTTATGGACTTAACAGTACTTTAAAAAAGTGTTGCGTTTCTAATTAAACAAGATTACCATTATTTTTGAGATAAAAGGTACTGCAGATGCTGGAGAATCCGAGATAAAAAGCTTGGGGCTGGATGAACACAGCAGGTCAAGCAGCATCATAGGAGCAG
>JAHRHZ010000140.1:31974429-31975876 GCA_024137785.1 Ginglymostoma cirratum | reverse complement strand
CTGCTCCTATGATGCTGCTTGACCTGCTGTGTTCATCCAGCCCCAAGCTTTTTACCATTATTTTTGATTATGTTTATACAACTATTCCCAAACTAAGTAAAAATAAACCATTTGTTTCTCAGGGGGTCTTGTGACACGTAGTAGAAGTCCTACCTCTGGGCCCAGAAGATCCAGACTCAAGTTCCACCTCAGGATGTGATAGCCTTGGAGGTGTCTCAGGACACATCCGGGCAGGTTGATAAGAATAATCAAAACTTGTGTGCACAAAACTGCTTTCAGCAGTTACAGTGATCAATGGTGTAGTCTGATGAGTAAATGATTTGAGATTTAACCCTGTTTAATACGTTAGAATCCAGCAGAATGTGGTGTGTCCTTGTTGGGTTATAGAGCATAGTCATATAAATCAGTGTCCCAACTATGGCTTCATTAAAATTGATGAAAAAAATGGTGATTGTATAAATGTAACTTGCTGGACTGGCAAATTGTCTTATACTGGTCTCAATTACTTCAGTGTTGTTCTGGCTTGGCATTTATAGTAATTTGTCAAGGCCTGTATTCAGTAACAGATTGACTCACATAACTGGAGCTATAATTACAACTGTTAGCTCTATCTTCTTTGTCTTTTTCTGTCTCTGACTCCCATTCCTTTTTGAACTCTCATAGTGCAAAAGCCATGTGTGTCTTGTTTTGTTTTAATACATTACTGACCCAGGGTCTCAGGTTACTGGGGTTCCTGTCATACATTTACTTCCAATCTCATAAAACACTGTGCAAAAAGCAGAAGCAGACCAGTGATGATTGCCCAATACCCTGCTACACAGCAGCTGCTAATTCTATTTTGTACCGAATTTGCAGCTGTTCCAAATTAAAATGTATATTGTAAATGGTGTAAATTTATTTATCCACAGTTACTGCACAGTAAAAATGCCCACTTCCTGATGCCAGTTTTAAACCAGCTGTGAATCAGAATGGTGTGCCTCACACTCATGCAAATACTCAATTCAAATCCCCACTGGTTTTCTGACCTGCTCAGAATCACAGCGCATGCGTTACACTGTAATTTGATACTATCCAGTGCATATACAGCTTTGGGTGAAGGGACACATAAATGCTAGATAAGACTGACTTCAATTCAGATCAACAGATTCACACTAAATTTAATCTCCCTTAGAAATGGAGTGTGAGATATGGTATGTGAACTGAGTGAAGCTGTACATTCCTTTTGTAAAGGAACCAGGATGGGTCAACTTTTTAACAGTTAGACTAACAGGAGGGAAAAAAAAAGCATTACCAGTTATTGATTGAATGTACCATTAGGAATGAATTTTGCATACAGACAATCTTAAAAGATATGAAGAACTTATTTTTATCTAAAAAAAAATCAAACATAATTTGATTTAGTCTGTCTGGTCCTTCTGAATAGAAAGCTATGGTTATACTTGTCTTA
>JAHRHZ010000140.1:31936929-31964429 GCA_024137785.1 Ginglymostoma cirratum | reverse complement strand
TTTCATGAAGATAAATATGACATGAATCATAATTTCCCTGAAGTAAATATTACAAATAATAAAATACTCAGGCAGGCAAGTTGAGGAATGACAGTAATGTTTTCCATTTGTATGGTAAGTGGTGAACCTTGTGGCCTATCAAGTAACAAATTGAATGTTTAATCTTCCTCCATGCAGATTGAGGATGGCAAAGTAGCAGCCCGTCTAACAACAAATTGAGAGTTCTCTGGTGGCTCATGGAGTATCAGATATTTTGTCTATGGGGGCCAATACAGAGTGCCAGTGGAGCTTTGCCGAGATAGATCACAAGCATGAAGTTGTAAAATTGCAATTTACAACAAAAGGCAAACACTTTGGGATCAGTGGCAAATCTTATGGACGCTAAATACATTTGCAAATATTTAGATAGCTATTCCAAACCAATTTGTGTATGGTTAAGGCAAGTTGGTAAGTGGCAGTGCGCATCCCTCAGCACATTCCCAGTGGTGACAAATATCTACAAGTGGGTCATCATGCTCTCTCTGGTAGCAAATTTTGTAATCATTTCTGTGAAGCTGCCAAATTTAGACATGTACATATAAGGAGGGAATTGCTAAATTGAATAAAGTCAGTTATATAGGCGTAGGATTTTAAATGAGTTTGTAGAATTTTTTTACAATGATTTGTCGAGCCAGTAGAATTGGCAGTCAGACAGTCCCAATGAATTGCATTCAATTTCAAGGTAAACAATAGAGGTACCAGCCATTATGTTGTTTTAGGCTCAGTATGGCTGCTGTCTCTGGAAAACACAGAGGCAACAGGGGCCTGTTCATTTTGCCAAAGGATCTGTTGTATATTAATTTTAAGTTGCAGTCTCTGCACTACAAGATGACACCACCAGCTTTTTGATTAGGGATTTTATACATGAAGAAATTTTCATTATCTTAGTTCCTCTTGTTCTCTTAGGATTGGTTAGAATCCTGACCTGCAGCTGTGTCTCTGAGTGTCAGGATAAATGCTCCAGTATTAAAGTACGACCTACACAGTTTCCTCTGTTACACAAGCAATTAATGGGGGGGGTTTACTCATGGGAAAGGCAGACTCTTAATAACAATAAACCTGAATGTACACAAGCTGATTTTACTCATTTTTCTTATCACTCTCAAGAAAATCCTAAAATAGCTCCTTCTGACTGCCTTTATTTATTTTACAATGCATTTAAATTATCCGTATATTATATAAGATATATCATGATATCTGGTATATAATTGCACAATCACATATTTTTTACATGTAGCTTCTCATTATTGTTTTCATTTTCTTCAACGACTGATGTTGTTTATTATATTGGCAATTTTCTAAAGGTATCATAGAATCTTGAAGTATAAAAGGAGGACATTTGGCCTATTGAGAACATGCCAGCTAAGTAAGTAGTCCCAGTCCCCACCTTTTTCAAAAAATTATAAAACTTTTGGCTATATGTAAAATCAAAAGTAACTCCTCTTAAAATATTATCACTTACAGTAAAAGAAGACTTTATAGCATACTTATGTAAAATTGCTGGGAAAATGATACTTTGTACAAATTATGATTTTAGCATTCCATTGTGTAAGAAAATATGGAATGAAAAAAATAATTTAGCCTGTCATCACTCACAAACCATGTACAACCTCTATTATCCTCACCAGCATTTAGTCTCCAGAGGGTACATCCTGCAAAATACTCCCTGATTCCCAAAGGTAATTAAGTAAAACTTCAAATGTTATAAGAAGGAATAGTAGGTGATTGGATGGAGCAATGGTTTAAACTCCAGATTTGAATCCCAATTAAACTGATGGGATGATAGTTGCCCCCCTGTCTGGTGGCAGTGAATATCATAGAGGAAATCGGTTTGGGAGACACATTTTGTTCCTGTTAGCACGTGTCAACAAATTAGCTCAAAGTTAACAATCTCACCCATTAGGAATGATTGTTGTTGGTTCACGCAGGTCTGTAGGAAGCTTTCCTCAGAGACTAAAGTTAGTTCAGAGTAGAGAGAGTCTGTACCTTACCTGATTGAGCAGTATTTAATAAGTAAAGGGTTCTAAATGAATGAAAATTGCTTTATTCTCCAATACTTTTATCTCTTGTCTCATTGAGAACATAATTCAGCCCCAAAACTGTAAAAGAAAGGATATTACTTGTTTTTGCTTTCCAATTTTCTCCCCTCATTCTTTGAAGATGTTGATAGAGTTCCACATCGATCGACAACTCTGTGTTACCTCCATGAAAGTGGATAGTCTCTGTGTGTAAGCCAAGAGAGTGAATGCTGGCTGTTTACTCAATCATGAAAAACAAATCTGGGCCATACATACTTTATTTAGTAGGCAGCAATAGATAGTGATCAGGAGTAGAATGCCTAGCTGATATATTTTTATATCCCTACCTCTAAGCCAGGGGTGCTAAGGTCAGTTGTTGTGCACAATTATGTGTAAATACCCCATGGATCTGATGTGGGGTGGGGGGGTAGGGAATGTGGTCGAATACACAGAAAAATGTATTTTACATACGATTGTCGTTTGAACTTAAGAAAGGTTCAACGACTCTTTTCCTTAGAAAACGTCTTTTACAAAGGTGTTATTTCACAGCCGATGAAGCAAATTTTCATTTATATGTTAGCAACTCTCAACAAGAACAACTTACTCTTGACCTTCTCTTGATAAATCTCAATTACTCTGTTTGCTTTCTTGACAATTTTTCCTTCTTGTTCTGAAGATGCTCATAATAGGTCGATGGACCTGGGCAGCCCTTCAGCTGTTCACTTAAGTTGCCATCCCTCATTTGTACACAGGTATGATGAGTGCTACTGAGGTATTTGACATAGGAAGTCTCACAGATTGAGCCCAATCCTGTTGTCAATCAACTTCCATGTTTTTTTAGAAAGGCTTGCTAGATAGTGATTGGAACAGGTACATTACTTCCCAATATCAAAGATACGGTGTGAGAAGAGCTCCAAAATTGTGTCCAATGCACAGTCACACACTCTGGAAGCAAATTGTGCCAGATGCCACATTGGTGCAATGAATGTCTGCCAACAGTATGCTGGACAGGAGGACTATGAAGTTAATCAATATGCAACAACACTGACCAATATTTTTATAGCACCATTGACATAGTGAAACTTCCCAAGTTATTTCATTGGAGCATTAAGTACCACATCCAGTCACAGAGGAGTTATTAGTTCAGATGACTAAAAGATAGGTTTTAAGGAGTTTCTTACAGGAGCAAGCTGAGGTAGAGAGATGAACAAGTGTTGAGAGGGTATTCCAGAGTTTAGGGTCTAAGGATATGATGGCACAGCCACTAATACTCAAGAGACCAGAATTCAGTAAGTGTAGATATATCAGACAGTTGTGGTTGGAGAAATTACAGATATAGGGAGGGGCAGAGCTTGAAAGGATTTGAAAACAACAATGAGAATTTCAAAACCAAGAGATTGCTTGAAGTCAATGTAACTAAGCGATCTCGGGAGTGATAGGAGATTTGGATGATGCAAGTTAGTACAGAGTTTTGGATGAGTAATCTATATTAAGGATGAGATTGAAGAAATAAACAGTGTTGTAGAAAATTTAACAGTAAGTAAAGAAGCAAATTGTGAAGAGGGTGCAAAGATCTGCAAAGGGATATAGACAGTTTAACTGAACAGGCAAAAAATTATCAGGTGGAAAATAAGGTGAGAAAATGTGAGGTTGTTCACCTAGATAGAAAGAATATAAAAACAAAACGTTATTTCAATGGAAAGACACTCCAGAATACTGTGTACAGAAGGATCTGGGTGTTCTTGTACATTAATCACAAGAGATTACTGGGACAGCAGAAAAATAGAATGTTAACATCCATTGCAAGTGGGATCGAGTATAAAAGTTGGGAAGTGTTGCTACAGGACACTGGTAGGATGGACCAATCAAAATAAATTATTTTAAAGAACACCGACTATATTCAGGTTAGTTCTACCTCAACTTCTTTAGGTTGTTGCTGTGATACAAGTGTTTGGTGCTTTCTTTAGTTATTTCAAATTTAAAAAGTCTACAGGGTGTGGCAGTTGCTGAAAGCTTTCTTATTGACTTGAAATTTGTTGCGCAAATCAGTTGCTTCCATTCATGGCAGCACAAAGATTAACATTTTGTTATGATCAGGTGAGAAAGTGTAAATTGACTGCTGTCTTTTCAGTCTCCTTCATTGGCAACAAAAGTTATTACCTTTTTTGTATGCAGTTATACCTCAATAAGAATGTATTCAACTAATTCATGAGAAACAATTAAGGCCGAAAGAACTGCAAATGCTATAATTCAGAAAGAAAAACAGAAGTTGCTGGTAAAGCTCAGTGGGTCTGGCAGCATCTGTGAAGAGAAATCAGAGTTAATGTTTCGGGTCCAATGACCCTTCTTCAGAACCCAGGATGGATCACCAGACCTGAAACATTAACTCTGATTTCTCTTCACAGGTGCTGCGAGACCTGCTGAGCTTTTACAGTAACTTCTCTTTTTGTGTTAGAAACAATTAAGGATTCAATCGCAGTGTTTCTTGAGAGAAATAATAAAAACCTAACATCAAGCATACACAGAAACACACTTATAACGTTTAACAAAGGATAGTGTCCTGTGCAAAATGAAAGATGAAAGACTATGCAGTTTAAAGTCCTTCGGCTATTCTTGAGGTATTGAGTTTTAAACTGAGATCACAGCTGGTTAGGTATGTGCTGGATCAGTGGCTGCTGTGAATATTGCAGATATGTTTTACGTTATGGTGATCACTAATAAAAAGCAAGGAAAGAAAGAATTGTCGCCAGTTCCATTTACAAATCCAACTCACTCAGTTCTGCCAGAACAGTTGCTTGGAAAACAACTCACTTATGTTTTCTTGTGTCTGGGTTTGTTGTTTCCAAGCTGGATAATTGTGGCAACATGTGAGCTTTCCATATGGTGTAAATTTAGCAAGAGATTTAAATCTAGTTGTGTAGTTTCAGTATCTTCAAAAACATGCTAATTTCAGTTCATATTAGTTCGTGTTTATTGAAAGTTCCATGAAACTTGGCTCAACCTCTGATCAGATGATTGGTATGGCCTTGTTTTTGAGTCAGTAATTGTCCTGTTTGAAAGCATTTTAGTCCATGAATGTCCTGGGTGAAGAAGTCAAAAATTGGAAGTCCATATTCCCCACTGTCATGACAATTTTCCATCACAAGTAAGGGATGCACAAAATATTTCTCCATCTTATTTGCAATGAGCTTTTTGTTAAAAGATTGATATACAATAACAACACTAAAATTGGGACAATACTACACAAACATTCTGCATTCACCCTCTCCATTCTAACCCAATTTCAAAACCTGGAAAAGACAGCAAGACTGGTTTCCCTGGATTTGCTATCTGTCCACGTTTTAACCCATCGTTCCCCAGTTCTATATTCCATTTGCCAGGTTCATGCACCTTTCCAAAATTGATTTCTAGGAGTTAAGTGGGTGGCATTCCAATGTTTGCCTCTGCTGCAGTGTCTAGACATGCATCCTGAATCTTTCTCATTGAAGTTTATGTGAACTTTGACCTATCTTCCACGCTTCCGCCCTCACCCCCTCTCTTCCTTCCTGCAACAGCGATAAGGTTCCCCTTGTCCTTATTTAACATCCCACCAGCGTGCATATCCAGAAGATCATCAGCTGCCATTTCCACCACTTCCAGCAAGCTGCCACCTATATTCCCCTCCTCTCCCTTGTCCGCCTTCCCTTCGGGACACCCTGGTCCACTCTTCCTATATACCCAACATCCCCCACCCTCCCACAATCCCACAGCACTTTCCCCTGCAACTGCCAAAGGCGTTACACCTGCCCATTTACGTCTCCCTCCTCATGGGCCCAAACATACCTTCCAGGTGAAACAGCACTTACCTGCATTCCCATAGTCTAGTCTATTGCATTCGCTACTCACAATATGGTCTTCTGTACATTGGGGAAACAAAGCGTAGACTGGGTGACCGCTTTGCAGAACATCTACGTTCTGCCCACAAAAAAGATCCTGAGCTTCCAATTGCCTGTCACTTTAGCATATCACCCTGCTCCCTGGCAAACGTCTCTGTCTCTGGCTTGCTGCAGTGTCCAGCAAAGCTCAACACAAGCTGGAAGAACAACACCTCATTTTCTCCTTGGAGACCCTGCAGCCCTCCAGACTCAGTATTGAGCTCAATAACTTTAGGGCCTGAACTCTCCCATGTCCGAGCCCCACTACCCCACACACCAGGCCTTGTTTTCGCATAGTCTGTCATTACACACAACCTATTGTTAGACACTAACTGTCTCCATTAACAGCTATTCACCCTCCCAGCCAGATTATTATCAACTGCTTTGCCTGATCAACTGTTCTTCTCTCTCTTTGGGCTCTATCCCGACCTGTCATTTATTCCTGATCCGCTTCCCCCCACCTTGCCTTCTGCATATGAACCGACATTTTCCTAGCTACCATCAGTCACCGGACCCATAACATTAACTCTGATTTCTCTTCACAGATGCTGCCAGGCCTGCTGAGCTTTTCCAGCAACTTCTGTTTTTGTTTGTATGAACTTGATTGGTTCAGTTGAACTATTTGTTAAACTGTTCCACTTTCCATGGAACATTACTTCCAATCACATGAATGTTCAGCTCTTTCACTCATTCATTAAGTGAGGCTTCATTACTGCTTTCTCCTGCCCCATTTAAGAACCACTCCAGTGCCTCTTTAATTTTACCATGAAGATCTCTGGTTCTGAGATAAAAGGTACTGCAGATGCTGGAGAATCCGAGATAACAAGCATGGGGCTGGATGAACACAGCAGGTCAAGCAGCATCATAGGAGCAGGAAAACTTGACGTTTCGGGCCTAAACCCTTCTGCCCTGTCTTCATTTATCACCTCCAATGACCCTATTGTTTATGGCTGCTTGCCTAATTCCAACTATTTTAATTCGTCAGGTCCGTCATTGCCTTTTCTGACACTGTTGGCTGGACTTCAGCTCTGTTTAATTCAGTTGACTCTTTTGAGTCAATCCACTCCCTTGGCTTTTACTGCCTCTGTAGAGCTTCCAAGCCCCTTTTGATTCCCAGCATCTCAGTTGCTTACTTCTGGCTATGTCCAACCTTTCCAGCAACGTGGATTTTCTTCTCCTTTTAAGGGGAAAGTTTTGCTAGGGCCAGGTCATTCCCCAATTAAATGTGTGCTTTGATGAACTGGGAACTATCCCCACTGTTACTAAGCTCCCATAATGAGTTTGCTCTCTATTAAACTTTAAACCGGTGGCATTTCTGTACATTTTCCTATGAATTGTTTTATCAGCACTTTGGAATTTAATTTGCTTTCAGGTCAAAAGTTTCTGAATTAGCAAAGTTTGTGAGCACCCAGTGCCTTGGAAAATGTTAATTTCTCTTGCTGGTTGTTTAAAACAGTCAGTGTTTATCATTCCTGTGAGCAAAAACTCCTGACAGCTATCTTGGTCAACATTAATGCCTGAGCAGTCACTGGCCATCCTTAATGCTACAGACATCAGTCTTGCAGTCAGAGTTTCCAAGAGATATTGGAACCAACAGTTTTTCTTTACATGATCTGAATTCCCACATTGAAACCGCTTGGGCTGGTTTCCCATCTATTTCTCATTCAGATCCCTTCTTTTAACAGTTGGGAACAGTTCTGCTTTCCCTGCCTGGCTTCCTTTTTTCTCTAGGTTGTCACAGGGTACTTATTGTTGTTCTATGTCTAACAGTCAGAATGTCAGTATACTTTTTAAGAGACATGCTCACAGTATCATCACAGCCTGTGACCTGAGGATTATGAAAATCTCAGACTTCATTTACCATCAGATCCCTTCAAGAATGTTCTTCTGTTGTACTCCATTAAAATAATATTAGCCCAGACGCAGTAGGTGCCTGATGAATATAATGTTTGTGTATAATTGTAAGTTGTGATGTATGTTTTCTGGGATTCTTCAATATTGTGATGTCCACACCTCATCTGTTACATTATTGGAGATAACGTAGGCATTCCTGCCATCAGGTATAATATCCTGTTGGAGACAAACACATATCATGGTTTGCAGCAGTAGCAAATACTCTAATATCTTCACGGTAGATATTTGACAAAAACTAATTGAAGACTATTGGACCACAGCTTTGGACAACAGAGAATTAGGACAAAGGGACAGTTTCTCACCTGTCAAGAGCATCAGTTCCTGTGAGCACTGGTAGTTGTATAGAAGTGTAGGTACAGCATTAAGTACTAAGGTAGAGCTAATTTCTTTTGATTGGAATACAAGCTGTTTTAAGACAAAACACATTTCTCAGCTTGCCCCAATTAAAAATGAAAAAAAAGGTTGTTGTTAACATTTGAGCTGAAACACAGTGTACCACAGAGAGCTGGGGGCGAGGAATGCTTTGTTCTTGAAAGTTGAACCAAAAGTACCAATCTCAGAACAGTAGCTGTTCTTAAGAACACAGTCTGTTATTAAAAAGGAACAGTTTTTATCTACCCCAGCATGAAGTCTAGGACAGTTTGGCTTGAAGTACAACGTTTTTAAGGCTGAATCATGGATAGAAGAAACCTCAATGTGGAATGGGCATCCAGTGACACCTTTACTGAATTACAAGAGTTCACACACCATACAGAGTTCATTTGATAGATAAACAATACATGATCTCAAGTAAAGTGCTCTAAAAATCTTGCTTGCCATTGTCAAGAAGGGCCTTTGCAGAATGAACACACTCAATCATCTTGCAGATAATTAGAAAGATCCAGAAAAGATCTGGAAAGTTCTGTAAGACAAGGTCAAGATAAGAATTAATGTAAGGGATTAATATATGTCAAATATATGTCATGCAATAAGAGTCTGTTAACTAGTTTGTGGGAAGATGCCACAGCAAAGCATGATGACGAATGTGATTTTTCAGAGGAGGAGCTGTCAGAGAGATTTGCTGAGTTAATCTATACCAATTAAAGCCTTAAGTAACAATCTTTTGGACAAGTGGAAAAAGATATACCATTGATGCATTACTTAAGGACGGATGCAAGTATGAAGCCACAGTGGCAGGCCAGTAATAACTCCATGCTTTTTGTGCAGCTAACATGATTATTATGGTCAAAGAAGTGCACCAAATCAACAAAATCTGTGTGTCATCCATTCCCAAAATCTGTCCAACTTTTCTTGATGTCTGTAAAATGTGGCAAGGGATGTTGGGCACAAAGTGCAGGAAACTTTGTTCCAAAGGCCAAGCTAGACCCCAGAACAAAACTCAGTTGACAAACAAGATGGTACAACAGCACCAGACTGGCAGCAAAGAACATGTTGAAAAGGTGCACAAATACATACATGTCCATGAAGTTCAGTGGCAGACAAGTGAAAAGCAAATTTCTGAGGGTGGCCAAGCTTTTGATATTGTCAACGTCACACATCATGTTGATGGATTAAGGTAATCAGATGATTTTAAAGGTTGTAAATGTTTACATCATGAAAGGACAGATTGGTACAGCTCCATCATGTGTGTTTTAAAGTAAAATGTAACCAAAAGAATATGCTTCCATCCTTGGCACCTCAACTTCTCTTTTAGAAGGTATCCACCCAAAATTTTGGAAGAATTAGCTCCTAATTGCACACAATGCACACAAAGACCAAGATGTTCCTTTTGACAATGGATGTTGTTGACTACAGGGTTGAAGATATTTTTACACTTTGGATAGAGCCAGTGTGTCAAGTTGCAATCAACAACTGCTAAAGATGAGCAACTAGAAGTGTAGCAAAAGATCATAAGGAATATCTGAGAAGATTCATTCATTTTGGTCATGCCAGGATGAACTTGGTATTCAGGAAAGTTGGTTTCAAGGGCAAACAAGTCTTCTTAGCAGAAATAAATACCAAGATATCATGTCCATATTACACCAGGGACAGACTGGTATTGAATGCTCAAGATAGCTAGCATGTGAATCTGTGTACAGGACAGGGATGAATCAGGATATTCAACAACTTGGGAATTCATTTAAGGCATACCAAATGTATCAATCTAGCAGCTAGAGAGCCTCTGTATTCATATGATGCTCCCTCCGCTTTTTAGCTGAAGGTAGCAACAGACCTATTCACATTGCACGGGGACATTTCCATCCATGTGACAGAACGCTTGCCTAAATCTACCATTGTTTGACAACTCAGCAACACAATAAGCACAACTGTTGCTGACATCATGGTGTGTTATTTTCAGTTCATTTGGTATTCTGGAACAGATAGTGTGGACAGTTAACCACAGTATACTGGCAAATTATTTCAAGATGGGACTAAATGCATCGTGATCCATATCATGTAATCATTCGACTAACCGCACTCGCAGAACGTAAGACATAAAATATCATACTAATAATCACAAAAGTTAAGATTTTCAAATTGCACTGCTATATTTTCATACAACACCAATGGAAAAGGGAATACCATCCAGCACGACTTATGTTCGGAAAAAAAGTGCAAATGAGATTGCCCAGCAATCCATTGATCTAACCATTTCAAATTACACGATGTTCTTTCTCAAGGACAGAGGCGAATGAACCACTAGTGCAGTGGCAGAACTAGCAAAATTGCACATTGGGCAAATATTGTGATACACTCCCATTAGAAATACAAACACCAACATTAGGTATTGGCAAAGGTTTCTAAATTATGCAACCAGCCCAGATCGTACAAAGTCATTACTAATCAGAGTGCTACATTTCCATGGAACAGAAGCTTGCTCACACCAATGTATGGCATACTCTTCTTGCACAAACAGAGTGAGGAAGAATGCTCCAATGTGATGAGTGTGGCGATGTTGAGTGACAGCAATAGACCCAAGTAAAAGTAAAGCTACTGCAATCCTACTGGACCATAGGGCTGCTGTCTCATTAGAGGGAGACAACCAGCAGTAGTTTAACCTGAGGGTTCACTAAGTGAGGGAAGAGGTTGAGAAAGAGAGTCCTTCAGCTGGTGCAGCAATTGAACTCATGCTGTTGGTGTTACTCTGCATTGCAAACCAGCCATCCAGTCAACTGAGTTAACCAAACCACTTATCAAGTAAGAACAACAGAGAACATTGCATACCTCTCCAAAAACATAGAGCTATAAACTAACAGATCACGATGAGTTGTCAAGCCTCCAAAGAGTAAAATTGAATTTTGAAATTGTAGTCTTATAAGCCCTCATTTACCTGTTTGTATAATTATTGAATTGACAATATGTGACTATATACAACTATATTTATCAGTGTTGGATACATTTAAGGGGGATGTTGTGTTATGTCCCACCGTCAGAATGTTTCATTTATTCATTCATATGGATATAGGTGTTACTAGCTATGCCAGCATTTATTGACTGTTACTACTTGCAGTTTAGGGGACAGTTAAAAGTCTTTGGGTCTGGTGTCACATGTAGGTCAGACTAGATAAGGATGGCAGATTTCCTTCAATAAAAGGGCATTAGTGAATGAGGTGTGTTTTTTTAAAATAACAATTAGCATTAGACTACTTTTTATTAATTCCAGATTTTTATTGAATTCAGTTCAATGAATTCAAATTTCACCGTATGACATTGGGAATATTCAAACCCATGTCCCCAGAAATTACCTTGGGGTTCTGGACTTCTAGCAGGATTCCCTCTAATTTTTTTTTTTCTAGCTGCACAGGTCTCCAAGGTCCGTGTACAGCAGCGACATCTGGAACCAAAGTCAGTGCCATGATCAGTATATCAATGTCAATTGCTTTGTGTAGAATGCTACGCAATTTAGAGGGACCGTTGATTACTGACCCAGTGACTTTACTACAACACTGCTGCCTTCCCTTCTCACTTTTAAGTGACATTCTCATGATATTGTCAGTGCATCATAGCACGTGACCTGAGGGTATAAAGATCTCATACTTTATCTTAATTTATTATCGTTTGAATCATGGCACGTGACTAGATGTGTGGGACAATGTTGCTTAATATCAGTTCAGACTCTTAATGTGTATACCAGTTGTGTATAACAGTTAGCTGTAATAACCATTTTTTTGGAGCCTTCAATACCACAAAATCAAGCCCATTTTCTTATATTACTGGAGATAATATAGGCAATTCCATATCAGATAAATGTACTTTTGGAGGCAAACTCGCATCCATTTTCCCCTCTTTACCTCTTTCTAGCCTGTGAAAGATTGCAGACCCAGTTTAACTGCGTTTATAGGTGTGTGTGTTAATTCATTGTCGTTAGACCGCATTGCCACCTATCTGAGCCCTGCTACCCCATATAAATCTATATGTGCTCTGACTTGGAAGGGTATTCAGTTTTTGAACTCTAAGGAGACTTACCTTACAAGGGTTTTAGGAGGTGGCCTCAATCTTAAATGTGCATATCCATTGGTAAAGATGAAGAGCTTAAGGTTCTCTAGATATATTTGGTCAGGCTGTTTCCTGCAGGTACTGAATTTTTGGTCGTACACCTCTAGCACTAACTGGTACTCACTTGAAATAACCTGTTTGCTGCGTTATGGCCAGCCCCCAAATCTGTTGCCACTCAGTAAGGAAGCTCCCCTCTTTTCAACCTCCCTAGTTGGCTTCAGAGAGAAAAAAAATTAATGATAGTTTCAGCATGCAGCCATGCCTCCCTTCCGGAAGAATGTAGTTAACTAGTTCACCAGAAATTAAGGAGTCAATTACAAGCTTTCTTTGAATGAAAGGAAGAGCCAGACCTGAGAAAAATAATAAACAATAATGCAACATGAAACACACAGAAATACAGGTACAAAACTTAAAAAGGGGATAATGCCCAGTACAGTAAGGAAGATTGAATAATACACAGCTTCAAAACCTCAGGTTGTTTGAGATATTAAGTTTTCACTGGAGATCACAGTTGTTTAAGGATATCCTAGACCAATGGCAGCCATGGATATAACAGATATGTTGGAGTTCTTGGTGATTGGATGTTTCCTTCATTTCACGTTAACCTCAGGTGCTTTACCCTTTATGAGGTCAAGAGAAAGCAGGGGAGATTAAAAGAATCTTCTCCTGTTCCAATTATAAATCATCTCATTTAGCTGTGCCAAAGCATTTTGCTTGAAAAAAGCTCATTCATGTATTCCCATGTCTGGATTTATTGTTTCCAAGCTGAATAACTGTAGGCAATGTTTTGCACATCAACATGTGAACTTTCCACAGGGGTATAAATTAAACAGGAGATAGAGATTTGATTGAGCAGTTTCAGTGTCTTTGATAACACATTAATTACAGTTCAGCCTGCATCCTGTTTATTGATTTTTTTTCATGAAGCTTGGCTCAAACTGTGGTCAGGTGATCACTGTGACCATTTTTGTATCAGCATTTCTTCCTCTTTGATATTGTTTCTATTCATGGAAGCCCCAGGCATTTAAATCAGATGATGTAAGACAAAAATTGAAAGTCCGTATTTCATTAGTATCATGACAATTCTCTTTGGAATATGGCATGATTTAGTGAATAAATGGAGACTAGGACAGAGCAGGACTCAGTGCTGTTGGAAAAAGAAGGCCTGCAGCAGCAGCCCATATCTGTCCAGCTTGTTTAAGGAGGATTCTCCTCCTTCAGTGAACAGCAATATGTGTGATAGCTAGGTCTCACTGAAATCTGCCACAACTACAACTGGACAAGGACAACATTGGCAGTGGCTGTGAAGGCCACTGTGGTAAAGAACATTTATTTATCGGCTTTTTTCCAATCTTTAGTGCAGGATATTTGAATGATTTTGCAGTTTGCCATCCATTGTTGCTTAAGGAAGCTCAAAGAGAGCTAACAATCATTCTCCCTCACCAAAGAAAGCGGGTGGAGCAAATACAGTGTTTCACCAGTAATGAGGCTTCCCCTTGGGACATTAATGGTACCTTGCCTATGATACCACTGAATGCAACCCCAATTCTCCACTAACCAAAGGCCTGATGTCTTTCTTTCCCTCTGTCAATGACAATTGTTGTATGGGCCATGATACACAAGTTAGAATGACTAAAAACTTAACATTCTAAACCAAACTTGGAAATGAACTCATACCATATTGCATACAAAAATCACTTTGTCAGCTTTGCACCTTTCTTGTTGTCTAGTGTCTGTATGTCTTTTAAAGTTTTTGAGAAGACTTGTAGCTTGGGTAGTGGATGAGGTTGTTGATTTGTTCACTGAGCTGGTAGGTTGGTTCGTAGACATTTTGTCACCATACTAGATAACATCATAAGTGTGCCTCCGATGAAGCGTTATTAGTCTGTCCTGTTTGTTATTTATGAGGTCTGGTCTGATGTTGTAGTTGGCCTCATTTCCGGTTCTGTCTTTTCCTGCCCTAGTCTTGATATCCAGTGTTTTCCTTGTAACTGCAATATGGCAGCTGACTTTCAGTAGGTGAGACTTGGGGTGGTCTTGGAGGACCATCTCAAACAGTTCTGCACCAGGAAAGCTCAGGAGTGAGCAGCAACATCTTGGACAGGCTGGCAGCGATCTGCGCTGGTTGGCTAACAGGCGTCAACAAGGGCACTGGTGGCATGGCAGTGGTGGGAAGATGAAAACTATCATCCCTAGAGGGAGCAACAGGTTTCTGCTCCATAAAAGGCACTGCCACTCCATTGGGGCGGCACCTCAGCAGTTGTAGAAATCATCTGGAGGACAGATTGTTGGGCTACTGTTATATGGTATAATCTCCTGTGCACACTGTCACCTACAGCTATGACGCCTGCAAACGGAGTTTGTACAGCCTCAGTCTGAACTTCCACTGCAACAGTTGGATGACTGCTGCTTGAACAGTGTCAAAAACTGCAACATTGGCCATCAGATCCTGCATCATGGCTGTGTCCACAAATGTGCTACTGGGATTTGGACACCATGAAAGTGCTGCCAAGGATGCGCTCCAAATTCAATGTAAGGATCTGTGCCAAATTGCTGTGGTCATCTTACATACTTCTAGAAGCTATCAGCAGGCAATTGACCAGACATTTTGTTGCATATAGCCATCAAGCTTTTCTGCAAACTCTGTGATTGAAATCCTCTTCTTAGTCTTCTACAGCGGAACCTGTGTGGGACCTTGCCATCTGAGGAGCCACCATCTGTGCTAACCTTGGCTGCAGTACGCCCATGGCCAGTCTCTCCACAACCACATGCAGATCCGTCCTTGAAGACATGCACAGTGTCAATACTTGTGTTGATGGTCATGAGTGTGAAATCCAGTGATAGTGTTGTGTCTTCATTGGCAATGTCCTCTTCGCTGACTGACCAGGTTTTGGTATTTGAATGGATAGAACTGTGTTTCAATCAGGGAGGCGTGATGGTGGTGGGGAAGGTGGGGGAGTGCTAATATAAGAACATTATGCAGACATTTTCTTCATTTGTTAAATCAGGAAAGAATGTGAGATGAGGGGGAGGGTTGTGATGCAAAGAGAAGGAGTAAGTATGAGGAGAAAGTCATCTTAAGTAGTTTCAGTGCAGCCATTGACCAAGGTCTCAGCAACTAACAGCCCAATAATGGCCTTTAGGGGAGTCAGGAAATGTAGGAGTTCTTGTTCTTCTTCTGTTACTTTTGTGTCACCTTGCCCTTGAGAAGTAATTGTTCTAGTGATTGTGATGCAATCTGTACGGCTAACATAACTGTCCTGGTTGAATAGTTAGCAGAGTGTGGCAGCTGTGAAATGCGGTTGTGAGGTTTGCTGCACTGCTAAGTGCATTAGGATGATGTCAAGAATCTTAATCTTAGGTTAGGTGTCTGATTTATAGAGTTTGCCAATAAAGGAGTGTTGGGAGTCTGATGATTTGCACACTGTCTAAGGCTAGTAATTGAAGATGCATTCATTGACCTTGACTACTCCTGTGAGGTCATTTTAGCTGTTGTGGCATCCAGTTCCTCAGGGCTTGACTCTTGTCACTGATGTCCATAGCTATCTGCTTGCAATGTCTTTTTGCTATGTTTCTAGAGCACCTCAAGTGTCATACACAGCAGAAATAGGACATTTATTTTTCTAGCCCCTCATAAGATGTTAAGAAATTCAATAAGCTCATGACAATGCTTGTGGGTTTAATTCTTTCCTGACCCCCTACTGTATTATCATGAGTGAAGTCTGACCGTACTATTTGAATAGAACACTGTCTTAGAAAGTGATGCAGTGTCACATGATTTTGCTCTCTCTTGTAGCCTTGTGGCAAGATGAAACTATGGTGAGATGGAATCATTTTGAGATTTTGATCCTAAAGTAAAGTTAACATTTTCCTTACTTCGGCTAACTCTGTAGATATTATTTAACGACACAATGAAACCAAGAATATTATATGGTTACAACAAGTAAAAAGGATAGTTTTGAAAAATCTTTATCATAACCGAAAAGCTTCCAGCTGGTTGCAAGTCGTACTGGATCAGGAATATAAACAAATTGGTACCAAAGACTTGCAAGATATCACACTGCATTGAGTTGTGTTGCCAAGATGAGCAGAGAGCAAATCACTGCACTATTGTATACAATAGATAGCTATACAGACAATATTCTGGTCAAGCAAGGGATTGAAGAAGAAAAAGCTAGTTATGAGGAAATAATACAAACAGTCAATGCCTACTTCAATCTGTGAAAAAGTATTATTGTCAAGCAGGTTAAAGCTAATAACCATAGCCATCGACAAGGGGAAAGCATTGATACTTTTAACAATGATCTGTACAAACATGAAGAGAACTATGAGTATGACAGCTTGAAGAACAAATCAGTGACAGAACTGTTCTTGGAGTCTTAGATGAAACATTGTCTGGCCACTTGCAGTTGAAGGATGACTTAACATAAACAAACACAATTCAACAGTGCAGATAAGCTGATGTCAGGAAGTAAAACCAGTCAGTTATTTGGGGTGACAGGGAGAACTGTATGCCAGAAATGATTGATCTGGTGGAGTATGCTGAACTTAAAAGCAAAGAGGTGGTTGTCCAAAAGCAGACCCATGGGAAAGTGTCTATCAACCACCACAATTAATTATTATTATTGTGGCAAGAGAAAGCTCCAGCATGAAAATCATACCACCAAAGCCATTTTTGTTAGAAGAAAGGTTCCGAAAGTTCCAAGCTGTATGTCACACGAAAAGCTTCTACAAAATATCAAAAATGAGAAGCCTTTAAAAGATGGCAAGATCCATGAAGTAGAAAATTATCAATGATGTGGCATTATCTTTAGCAAGATTCAGGAACCAACTGGAGGCTACTGGCCTACTGATATCCAAGTACAGGAACTTAAGATGAGCTGTAAGTTAGACACAATTGCAGCAGTTTCACTTCCTCCTAACACTGAAATGTGGTTGGAGAAAAATTCACATCAGATATCATAATATAATACTCCATGGTCTAGGAGGTATAGAACTCAAAATCATAGGAAAACTGAATGCCAGACTTCAATGTACAGAGAGAAAATCGCTGAAACCTTTTGCGATCCTAAACCACTATTAAGCAGATAATCTTGTACCAATTTGCATTGGATTTGCAAAGAAAAGCAACTAGAAATCTGTGTTTAAAAAAGACAAAGAACTGCGGATACTGGAACTCAGAAACAAAACCAGAAATGGCTCAGTGGTTAGCACTGCTGCCTCACAGTGCCAGGGATCTGGGTTCAGTTCCAACCTTGGGTGACTGTTTGCAACAGTCTCCCTGTATCTGTGTGGGTTTCCTCCCACAGTCCAGAGATGTGCAGGCCAGGTGGATTGGCCTTGCTAAATTGCCCATAGTGTTCGGGGATGTGTAGATTAGGGGGATGGGCCTGGATGGGATGCTCGGAGCGTTGGTGCGGACTTGTTGGGCTGAAGGGCCTGTTTCCACTCAGTAGGGATTCTATGAAATTGAAAGGAAAATGCAGCATGTTTGGCAGCATCCGTGGGGAGAAAGTAGAATTAATGTTCCAGCTCCAGTGTTCTGGAGAAGGGTCACTGGAGCTGAAATGTTAACTCTGTTTTCTCTCCACAGAAGTTTTAGAAAGCCCCGTGGATCAGCCCGAAAAATTGAGAGCTGAATTTCCACAACTGTTCACAGAGCTAGGAAAGCTGAAGACAACATATTGCATCACAAAGGCAGTGTGTCTGCTTTATATAAAGAAAGATTTCTCAATCCAGTTTTATCAAACATAAAAAGGAAACCAACTGTATGTTGAAACATGGCGTTATTTCACCTGTGAAAAAGCCAACAATCTGGTGCTTGCAAATGATCCCAGTACCAAATACCAATTGATCTTTCAGCATTTGTGTAGATCTTACAGAACTGAACAAAGTAACTGTTATGTGAATTTTATGCTATGTCAAATCTGGAGGAGAGTTCCATCAAAATTGTAAAAGAGTTCAGTTGACACAAAGCTTGATACAAATAGTGTTTCTTTGGAAACTACCCCTGGATAAAGAGACTAAGTTGCCCAGAACTTTCTTACGGTGTTTGGAAGACTTTGATTCATCAAGTGGCCCTTTGGCGTCATGTCAGCACCAGAAATCTTCAAGAGGACAATATCAAATATCCCAGAAGGGTTGGATGGAGTTGTACATCACATGGACAATGTCCTGATCCTGACAGAACGTGACACTCGAGGGTAAGTTGTGCTGCAATGCTTAAAGTTAGCAGGACTTATACTCAACAATGAAGGCAGATTCTTGAAGCTGAATATAAAGTTCCTTTGGGCCTGGTGTGGATTCATCCAGTGTCAAAGTTAATCCATAGAAGGGAAGAGCAACCAAGGTTTTCCAGTTACTCACAATGTCAAAAAGCTCCAGTGATTCATGTGTATGGTAAACAAAATCAGAATGTTCTTGCCCAGCCTAGCTACCATCAACAAGCCATTATCCACTGTTGCAACAGGAATATACATATTGCTGGGAGTAAGCACAGTGGATGGATTTTGAGAAAGCCAAAGATATGTTCATGTTGTCTGACATTTGAGCTCACTGTGACCCAGAAGTAACCACTATTGTTGCTGCAAGTGCATCTTCTACAGGACTGGAGCTGTACTCTTTCAGATACAGATGGTTGAAAAGTGTAGACCAGTTTACAACTCATCCCATTCACTGAACAGACTGAACAGAGATATGGAGGGATGGACAAAGAAGCATCAGCTCTCACATGGGCAGATTATATTCTTGGTCTTCACTTAAAGATAAAGATAGATGACTAACCCTTAACCACACTCTTAGGTTTGATGCAAAGACAGAGAATGTTACAGGGAAGCAACAGGCCACAGCTGATGCATTGTCCCCTATACTGACCAAGAAGGTGGAGTTTTCATTGAAGAGGCAGGAGTCTTTACATCACAAAGGCAGTGTGTCTGCTTTATATAAAGAAAAATTTCTCAATCCAGTTTTATCAAACATAAAAAGGAAACCCACTGTATGTTGAAACATGGCGTTATTTCACCTGTGAAAACGCCTACCAGCAAAACTCAGTGATTGATGAAAACTGAGATTTTCCATTTGTTTGTAATCATTTCATGGGACGTGGGTGTTGCTGGTTGGCCAGCATTTATTTCCCATCCCTAGTTGCCCTTGAGAAGGTGATGGTGAGCTGCCGTCTTGAACTACTGCAGTCCATGTGCTGTAGGTTGACTCACAAAGTGCTTAGGGAGGGAATTCCAGGATTTGACCCAGCAACAATGAAGGAACCTCAATATATTTCCAAGTAAGGATAGTGAGTGGCTTGGAGAGGGTTTTGCAGCTGATGGTGTTCCCATGTATCTACTGCCGTTGTCCTTCTAGATGGAGGTGGTCATGAGTTTGGAAGCTGCTGTCTAAAGATCTTCGGTGAATTTCTGTATTGCATCTTGTAGATAGCATACACCGCCACTACTGAGCACTGGTATTGGAGGGCATGGATGCTTGTCCTGCACCCATCCAGGCAAATAAGGAGTATTTCATCACACTCCTGACTTGTGCCTTATAGATGGTAGAAAGGTTTTGGGGAGCGAGGAGGTGAGTTACTTGCCGTAATACTCCTAGCCTCTGACCTGCTCTTGTAGCCACTTGTAGCACAGAAATCTAATGAAAAATGTGTTAATATCTGACAGCACTGTGTCACAGGATGGCCAGCATACATGTCACATAATCTCATTCACAGATATTACTATGAACCGAGGAATTCCTCAGTGTTATGGATGACTTATTCATTTATGCAGAAAGATTAGTTATTCTGAGAGACTTGAGATATGATATATTGGAACTATTACATCAAAAATGTTTAAGCATCACAAGAATATCAAGCCAGAGGAAGGTCATGTGACATTGCATCACTTCCTGTGCTGAAAAAAAACTCTTTCATTAAGAGAATGACACAGTTAGGCTTAACTACCTGTATTACACTAAGTCCCTAATTTTAGACTCCCTTACTGATCAAAAAAAGTGTCTAACTGAGCCTTGAGTATATTTAACGACCCAGCCCTCACTGCTATTTGTGGAAGAGAATACCAAGAATTAATGATCCTTTGCGAAAATAAATTCCTCTTCATTTCTGTCTTAAATGAGAGATTGCTTAATTTTAAGTGGTGCCCCCAGTTCTAGATTCCCGTGACTTCCCCCATCCTCCAGCGTCTACCATGTCAAGTCCCCAGAATCATGTATGCTTCAATAAAATTCTTTATTATTCCACACTCCAATAAATATAGGCCTAACTTCCTTAACATTATGTAACAATCTAGCTCCTTCACCTCAGCATTAGTCTAGTGAACCTTCTCTTAACTGCTTCCAATGCAAGTATATCCCTCCTTATGTAAACCGGTCAAAACTGTACACAGTGCACGAGGTTTCATCAATACCCTAAACTTGTAGCAGTACTTCCTTACTTACGTGTCCCCATTCCCTTGCAATAAAGGCCAACATCCCATTTGCCTTCTGAATTACTTGCTGTACCTGCATGCAGACCTTTTGTAATTCATGTATACATGTATAAGGCACCCAGATCCCTTTATATTGCACCATTTTCCAATCTCTTACCCTTTAAGTAACATTCTACTTATCCATTCTTCCAGCCAAAGTGGACAACCTCATACTTTCCCACATTAAACTGCATTGGGAAATTTTTGGTCAAGCACTTTACCCATCTATACTCTTTTCAGACTGTTCATATCCTCCTAATAATTTGGTGTTCAATCTATCTTTGTCTCTTTGACAAATATAGCTAATCCAAGTGATTAGTGTAGATTGTGGGTAGTTGAGACCCCATTACTGATCTTTGTGGCACTCCACTATGTTAGTTTGCCAACCAAAACATTATTAATTTATCCCGACTCTGTTTCTCATTAATCAATCCTCTATCCATATAAATATATCAGCCTCAACATTATGGGCCCTTATCTTGTGTATTAACCTTTCATGCATCACCATATCAGAAGCATTTTGGAAATCCAAACACTGTATGTCTAATGGTTCCCCTTTATCCACGTTGTTTATTACACACTCCAAGATTTCCCATTAGATTTGTTAAAGACAAATTTTCTTTGACAAAACCATATTGACTTTGCCTGATTTTATTATGATTTTTCTAAATAGCCTAACGGTCCTTCCTTAATGGTGGATTTTGGCATTTTTCCAGTGACAACTGTTAGGAAACTACAAGTCAGTTTGTTTGTTTCTGTCTCTATGCTTTGTTGATTAATGGTGATTTACATGCAATTTTCCAATCTGATGGGATCTTTCCAGGATCTAAGGAATTATGGAAGATCACAACCACTGCAAGCATTTTTCCTGCAGCAACTTCTTTTAAGACCCCATGATGCAGGCCATTAAGTCCAGGGAATTTGTTGGCCATTATTCCTATTAGTTTTCCTAAAACTTTTTCTCTTGTGAACACCATTAGTTTTCTACCTCCCTTTTTCTCTGTGCATTTTTACTATTATTGGGGTGCTTTTTTGTGTATTCTACTGTTAAGACAAATGCAAAATACTCATTTGAAATCTCTGCCATTTTCTTGTTTCCAATTAATAGCCAATCTCATCTTTTAAGGGATTGACTTTAGCTACTCTTTTCCTTTCCATAGACTTGTAGGTGCTTTTACCATGTGTGTTTACCTTTCTTGCAAGTTTTCTCTCATTTTTAATGTCTTCCCTTTCGTTTTGTTTTTAGTTACCCTTTGTTGGATTATAAATATTTCCTTTTTCTAACCTACCACTAATTCTTTGCAGAACTGTATGCTTTTATTTCCAATTTGACACCATCTTTAATTACTTTAGTTAGCTACAGACTTCTCATAGAGTTGTTTTTTCAGAACAAAATTTGTTTGTTGATGGTTATGAAATATGTTCTTACATGTCTGCCACTGATTCACTACTATCTTAGCTTTTAATGTATTTTGCACTCTATTTTAGCAAAATCCTTTCTTACATCCTTGTAATTGCCTTTATGCATGACTAGGACAATTGCTGTACATCCATGTTTCTCGGCCTCATACTGAATGTCGAATTAAATCATGTGATGATCACTCCTTCGTAAAGGATTCTTTACTATAAGGTTATTAATTATTCCTGTCTCATTGACTTTACTAGATCTAACATGGCCAAATTCTGGTTAAATCCAGAACATATAATTTTGTTAGGTAGTCTCAAATATTATTCCCAAATTCATCCTCAAGTCTACTAAGGGCCAATTTGATTTGTCTATGCTAAATGACGACGAAAATTACCTCAGGGTATCGTTGATATTTCTTACAAATTTCTTGATTTATACTCCTTTATAGTCTATCTACTAGAGGACTTATAAACTATTGCCATCATTGTTTATCATCCTTTGATATTCCACCCAAAAATCGTCATCCAAATTGACACAATATCTCAATCTTCCAAACTAAGATTACTTCTCACCATTGTACTGATCTCATCCTTTATTAACAGCATTACCTCACCTCCTTTTCCTTTCTGCTCCTCCTTCCAAAACTTCAGTAATTTTGGATTATTCAAGATGGAGCAGTGAACCCTTTGCAATTAAGTCTGTGTGATGGCCATCATATCATATTCATTGTTTCTATTTGTGCTGTCAATTCGTCCATCTTGTTATAAATCCTGTGTGCGTTCTGATGCATTTATTCTGTCTTTTTTACCACATTTCCTTATTTCAGTGTTACTTGCCGGTTTACTGTAATGTTTGTAGTCTCTGTCCCTGCCTGTCACAGTTCCATTATTATTAACCATACAGCAACCTCACAGTATTGTATTGCACCTGCACTTCAACTTTTCAAATCTCCCTTTACATGAACCCTCTCCTGAGACCACTTTCTACTATTTAGTTTGAAGCCGTCTCCACAGCTCTAGTTATATGAGTTATCAGGACACTGGTCCCAGCACAGTTCAATTAAGGGTTGTCCTAGTGGTGCAGCTCACTGTTTCCATGGTGTTGGTGCTCCATGAATCAAATTCTCCCCCCGCAACTCTGATTTTATATACCCTAAAGCTATTCTGCTCAGGGTTTGGATAGTAAACCAGAGACTACTACCTTTGTGGTTCTGCTTTCTAATTTAGCTTCTAGCTGCTCATGTTCCTTCAGCAAATCCATTTTCTTAACCCTGTCTCTGTAATTGCTATCTGCATGGGAAATGAATCCTTCTGCTTCCACTCCAAGTTCCTCTCTGGACCTGAGGAGATGACCTTAATCCTAGATCCAGGCAGATAACATAGCCTGTAGATCACGCTGTTGGCTGAGGATGACAGATTCTGCCCTCCCTCCCCCATTATAATGTCCCTTACTACAACTTTTTTTTTAATCCACAGCACCACATGAATGGCTCCCCATTCCATTGTACTGTCATCAATTTAATCAACTTCGCTGCAGTCCCCTGCTCTCATCCACACAAGCTGCAAGAACCTTGATCCTGTCGGACATTGTAAGAACTGAGGCTCCTCTATCACTACCTGCTGGATTCCTATTACTGTCCCATTGCAGTCACATCCTGCTGTCCCCACCCTGACTATGGAGTTCTGAAACACTCCATCTAAAGGATGTGGCTGTCTCCTGCAACAAAGAGTCCAGGTAAATCTGCTCCTCCCTAATGCAACACAGTGTCCGAATTTAGTCAGTAGCTCATTAACTCTGATCTAAATTTGCTTAAGTGGCAGACACTTGCTCTAGATGTGGCTGCCAAGGGTCATACAGGTCTCTATCAGCTTCCAAGTGCTATAATTGCAACACCTCAACTGCCCTGCTATCTTTATTGCGTTTTATTAAACTATGAAGTGATAGGTTTGGAAAATCACACAATGATTATCTGTAGTTATGTTATGGAGTTAAATAGTTATACTAGAGGTTTAATACGATGCTTAAATATCCCCAGGTTAGAGGTGAAAAGATTTTAAACTCATAAATTACCTACCTACTTACCTAACTAATGCCTCCCAGTTTGAGTCTGGGTCTCATTGTCTGTTTCCCTCTCTTGGACCACTCCTTTTTGCAAAAAGGTCAAAATAGCAATTCATCCCTCACTTACCAAACTCCCTCACTTACCAAATTCCCAGTGTTAAGTTCTCAGTCTAGCTGCAGTCAGACAAAGCTCCACCTCTGTGTTACTTACTTCATGTATTGGCTGAACCTCTTGTGTTTATACTAGCACAAGTACTGGTGAGCTCAGTCACTCCTGCCCCAGTTCCTAATTAGGAACAGTAATTCTTTAACACAAAGCTGGCTTATCGCTAAATATGAAAAAACTTATAATTCTTCTACTAAAATCTCTAAGTGTCTAATAACTTTTAAGTTGACATTTTTTTTGGATCAGATTCTTTCCAACCGTGACTTCCACGATTTGATCGAGCCACCTTGCATCTCCCCATCAAGAGATGAATGTTCACTTTAAGTAGCAGAATTAACTTCACGTGGTATTTGCACCCTGCAGATGCATCCAGCCAATGGAAAGCAAAGTTAGCCAGTCCTGAATAGAGAGATCATGGATATCAGCAGTAAACACAAAGGTGGCCTACTTTGCAACTGCAATGAGCTAATGGCACATATTGCAATCTGGCACCCATTTTCAGAGTCTAGCTCCCACTAAGTCTCTCTGGTGCCTCAGCAAACATTAACTAACTCAATACAGACTAAAAAAAGGATTAAATAAGGTATCTTTGTAGCCTATATTGACTTTAAACGATTTTAGATTGCATCGATACCCTCTGAGTTTTATTTGACCCTTTTTTGTCAAAAATAGCAGCTGTTAGTCTCACTTTAAGATTACTTCTATTTGCATTAGTAATAAATAGTTATGTACTTCCAAGAATGGAACTAGTCACTCCTAATTGGTTCAGTGTACATTTACATTTTTCATGTACAATTTTGAAATTTGTGAACTGAATGTTTAATAATGACATTTCTAAAATCCAAGACATATTTTGCAACAAAAATTCACGAATAAAATAAATGAGACATCTGATTACGACAGAGCAAAGGGTCATTAAAGGATTTTGTAACGGTTATCAAAGTATAGTGGAATTCTCCAACAGCTGCTGTTGCTCCATTCTGCTTTTACAAAACCCCGGTGTCTGACTGAGTGAGCTTGTCCACATTAATTTTTATATCAGCAATCTGGAAAGCTAAAAAGTTTCAAAAAAGTCATATTTGTTTTCTCATTGTCCAGCTGCAGCAAATTTTCAATCATAGAACCATAGAATCCCTACAGTTTGGAAACAGGCCATTCGGCCCAACAAGCCCACACCACCCCTCTGAAGAGCATCCCACCTAGACCCGTTCCCTTACATTTCCCATGTTCTTTAAACTTTGAGCAAACAGCTAACGACTACATGACTACACACTTATTTTCCTTCCTTGTCTCATACAAATGGAACTTCTGGTTATTTGCTTTACTTCTGTAATAGGTAGCTTACAATAATTTATAATAAATTTTTGCCTTAGGTCAAGAAGTTAAATACTTACATCCTGACAGTTATTGCATTGAATATTAAAATTATAAGTTTATATAGACTGTACAAAATACCTCTAGATAGAATTCTTTAACACCTTATTGATCTGAGTTGATGCAGGAAAGTATATTTGACAAATCTCGAAAACCAAAATATATTAAATCCTGTATAAGAAGCCCTCTAGTGGTACTGATCAGAACTACATATCAAATGCTAATCAGCTAAGTTGGACAAATTATTAAATCTTACTTAGTATTAAAATAAAGACACAACCCTTAACGCTTTGGCTTGCATGATGTAAAATAATTATTGTCCCCTTGCCTTCTTTGCTGCCTAAACAGAAACAATTTCACGGTCGCAGTCATGTTTCTGCAAATTAGCCAGAACACAAGAGGCTGTTTGTCTATTTATGTGTCAGAACTTTGACAAAAATTGAGCTGACACCTTGGTGTTCTCTCCATGGAGGAAGGAGATGTTTTGAGGATGCTAACATGACTGGTCTGTGTGGATTCTTATTATTTGTAGATCTCACTCTTTGAAACTTGTGTTCGAGGGAGACAAGCCAAAGTACTGGTGTCAGTTAACCTCACAACATCTATCAGCTGTATAGCTCCTTTGGAAACACTTTTCTCTTTACATTTTCTCTGCTGTCACTTCTCAGGCATACTTTATGTCATCTATATATTCACAGTACATCCAGCTGTTTTGACGGTGGGTATTAATAATTCTCTGCTGTACAGCGTGTGAAAATGTTCTAAATTCCATTGCCAGCTATTTGTTTCTGTGTTTAATTTGTATTTAGCAATTTCTAAACTTGCTGTAAAGTGGCAGCACAGCATAATGTTCCTGTTATTTGATGTACTCAATGCAAAAATAATTCCAAGTTCCAGTCATATTGCTAATGCTGCAAATAGTTTTGTTTTTTCTAAACAAGTGATTGTGTAAAAGCGTGTAAGGGGTTTGAAGTAAAACCCTTTGATGACTGTGTGCAGTTTTCCCACAAAGCAAACATTTCTTTCTGAGTTTACAGACAGAGAGCCACTTGTGTTGTGATGATGTCATAGCCCTGACCTGTTTCTCTCCCACAAAAGCTAAGGTATCAGTAGCTGGGCAAATACAATACCTATTCAACAAGGTTACCTTACTCTTGTGGTATATTGAACAATGTTATTATTTGTTTCAGCATTCTGAGGATAGATTTTTGCAGGAAATCTAACAGACAAAACCCTTTCCCAAAGACTTTAGTCAGACTGACGGTATAATCCAATTCCATTAGTAGTCTGTACTTCTAGGAAACAAGGAAGATGTGTTTATAAGTAGGGTCAGAGATAGGTAAGTGGCACCAAACTGGTAACTTACAATGGACAGCTAAACAAAATTTGTTCAATGGTTAAATTAACTTAGAGAGGGTCATGTTATGATGTCACTGCATGCACTCTCTTCATTGATTAATATTTTTATAGTAAATGAGAAATCATTTGTAATACTGCAGGGTTTCCTGTGAAGTAAGCTGTGTCAGTTCTAGTGCTATTTCTCAGACTAAAGACCATGCAGTTAGCGGTATTTTTGGAACCTTTCACCCCCTGAAAATACATTTGACAATCTCATAATATCAGTATAGAGATTAAAATGTGCAAATAAATTTATGAAGG